>ML294366.1:76534-116274 GCA_005239495.1 Nicotiana undulata
CCCCCCCCCCCCTTCTTCTTTTTTCGTTCATCTCTCATTTCTCAAACTCAAATTCTCAGTTCATCCTCTTATTCTTCACCTATATTGCAACCAACTATTTGGCTCTCATATTTTTTTGGAATTTAATTATCGTATTATTTGGTAGCATTGGAGTTGCGAAAATTGTCAAGTGTTCAATTTATTGCAGAATTCGGTGCACTCCCTCCAACTTTTTCTCTTATTTACTATTTATTTGCATATTTAATTTTTGGTAGTATTAAATTTTCACAATATGTTTAATGATGTAAAAAGAGTTTGTTATAAGGTTGCTAATCGGGGTAATCGGGAAAATAGAAAAAGAGGTACTACATCAACATCTGGTAGTAATTTAAATGACTTTACACATGTTTATGAAACATCACCTAAAAATAACATAAATTATGAACAATTACATGATTTTGGTATAGAAGATAATGAATTAGAAATTGAAGATGAGGCACCACTTACACCTAGTAGTGTTGAAGTTGGTAGCATGGATGGTGGTCGTAGCGGTAGTAGTAGACCATATGTGGCACCGACTACTAATCGGAGAAAAAGAAGTAAGATTCGATTTTTTTTTTACGAAATAGAGAATTCTGATAGAGTTATAAGCTAATTTTGTAAAGATGATTTTAAACATAAGACTGGAGGAAGTTTAGAGGGGGCTGAGACACTTCGTATACATATGAGAATTACTCATCCTATAAAATGGGACTATGATTTAGATGAAAAATCAAGGAACTCTAAACCCTAGTAGTCTAGTACCGGAGGACTTATGAAATATGATAAAATGAAGGATCGTGAGGAGTTAACAATAATGATTGTTTTGGGCTGTCTACCTTTTTCTTTTGCTTCTTCATCGTATCTTATGATGTATATTCAAAGGATATATAATCTTTTTTTAAAAGTATCCCTAGAAGTACTTGTAGATCTCATATCTTTAGATTTCATGGACAATATTAGATATACATACGTTATTTGTTGACCACCTTCCTTGTAGAGTTTTTCTAACTTCTGATATTGGTCATGCTGTTAATGAAAATGATTATCTAACAATTACATGTCACTGGATAGATAATAATTATTGCATGCAAAAACGTATTATCGCTTTTAAATATGATGAAGATCAAAGTCATACTACTATTTTTATAAGTACTACTATTTGCGAAGTTGTTGAATTTTATAATCTTAATAAAAAAGTATTTTGTATATCTTTTGATAATGCTTCTAACAATAATGCCACTGTTTCAATATTAAGACTGCATTTGAAACCACCACTTGATGAATTTTTTCATGTTAGGTGTGCATGCCATGGTTATAAATTTAATTGTTAAAAATGGGCTTGACTTATTTTCAATTGAGATTACTCATGTTAGAAGAGCAGTTGGTGTTATTCAAGAAATAATAGACAATCAAGAATTAGGGAATTTAAGACTATGTGTACCGAGCATAACCTTAACCCCAGATTCATGCCAGATGAAATTGTTACTAAATGGAATTATGCATACTTATTTTTAAAATGTTGCTACAAATATAGATTGCCGATAACTAAAGTTGCTAATGTGCATTGTATTGATCCAAATTGTATGTTAACAACTAATACTTGGGAGGCCATTAATGATGTTGTTAAATTTTTACATAAAGTTTATACAACTGTTGAGTTTTCTGGAGCATATTACCCTACTGTTACTATGGCTTTAGTACATATAGCTGAAATTTCTTTTCTACTCTCTCAATTTAAGAAGAAAAAAAAATATAAGGACGGTATGGAAAAAATGCAGGTAAAATTCAAAAATATTTCTTTCCAATTCCTCCGATTTACTTAATTGATGTTGTTTTAAATCCTTCTATTAAGATGTCTGGTTGTCACCAATTAATCAATGCTTTATATGGTTATATGGATATTGGATCAACTGAAACCCCAGATATATATTGTTGTATGAACAAGCTAAATGATTATTTACAATAATTATATAATTATTATAAATATAATTGATGATGATGCTATTAATGTATGCAATGTTAATCACATTATGCATTGTACCACTTCTATTGCATCTCCTACTATGGATGAAGACGAAGACTTTGATGGTTATAATATTTGGTCTACATTTCCTTCCACTCAAACCAGCAGCAGGAATATTGATGAACTTCAATTCTACTTGCAAAAGCAAACAGAGCCTCGCACAAAGGAATTTTCACCGTTGGGATGGTGGCATGAGAATGAAAAGCAATTTCTTGTCCTTTCCGCTTTGGCTCGGGACGTGATGAATGTGCCAATTTCAACTGTTGCATCAAAGACTGCATTTAGTCAAGCAAGACAACAAATAGGAGACACCCGTCACTCATTGGGGAGCAATGCTTTGGAAGTTTTAGTATATTTCAGAGATTGGATTAGATCGGAACGAAGAAATCAGGGACGTGAAGATGTTGATATACCAGAAGACGAGGAACTTGGAGATATATTAACATATGGTAATCCATCTGAATTTAACAATCCAGAAGATGGCCAAGAAGTTCATATTGATTATGGAGAATTTACTAAGGCAATGCAAAACCTTTGAAGCTATGGATTTTTATTTAATAATTAAACTTTGAATTTATTATTTTTTCATTAATTTAGGTGTAGTTAAATGTAAACTTTAATTTGCAAGTTTGAAATTAAAAAAAAATTGCAAATTATAAGTGTAATTTTTTTCATCTTCATTTTTTTCTATTATCTTAAATCCTTAATTTCAAATATAAGGATTTTAAAGCCTTTGCATACTTTATTTAAATATTCTTTTTATAAGATTGTTTTTTTTGTTTATATTTTTACTTTGTATTAATATAAATTATGATAGTTATACAAAATACAAAAAAAAATTAAAATAAACCCGGCCCGGCCCCTTAGGACCGTAACCGTTGGGGGAAGTGCACAGTTAGCCACTATTTAAAGATGTCTTTACTCTTTAGCCATTGTTTAAGATGTATTTACTTTTTAGCCAGTGCTTAATAATCTTTTACCCGCCCGGACGAAAATACCCATGTGTTATACATGAGTGATGTGTAAATATTAAGGACATGATGTCCTTAACTTCATGAATGTTGTGTAAATATTAAGGACATGGTGTCATTAACTTCATGAATGATGTGTAAATATTAAGGACATGATATCTTTAACTTCATGAATGTTGCGTAAATATTAAGGACAAAGTGCATTGTATTTGCACTTTTCGTTATTAAACTTTAGGACATCATGTCCTTAACGTCATATGTACAGTCTAAATGTTAAGGACATGGCGTCCTTAACTTCATGTGTGCAATGTAAATGTTAAGGACACAATGTCCTTAACTTGTATTTGCACCTTCTGTTGTTAAACTTTAGGACCGCATGTCCTTAACTTCATATGTACAGTGTAAATGTTAAGGACAAGGTGTCCTTAACTTCATGTGTGTATAAATTTTAAGGACATAGTGCCCTTAACTTCATAAATGTTGTGTAAATATTAACGACAAAGTGTCTTGTATTTGTACCTTTCGTTATTAAAATTTAGGACATCATGTATTTAACTTCATGTGAGCAGTGTAAATATTAAGGACACGACTTCCTTAACTTCATGTGTGTAGTGTAAATATTAAGGACACAAATGAAAATTAGTAAATCCAAGAAGACGCCATTTATTCTGCTAAGAGAAATACTTATCCAGAGTAATACATAACCACTAACGAGATTGAGAACATTAACCAATAGAGAGAAACACCAGTAATATGTGAAAGTTAAATCAACGGAACTACTTTGCCCAATCCAGCTCTCATGAAGAAAGGGTAAAAACGTCTTTTCATATTAATTTTAATAAAGTAATAGTTATTTTTGCTCAACATTAAAAACACTGGATAAAAGTAAATATCATGTTAAAAAGTGGCTATCCCACTCCATTTCTACTAACCGTTCCGGTTCAATATTCCATCGGATGGGTCCGGACCCGTTAAACCCAATTTGGAAAAATTGGTAACCGACCCAAATTGATGACTGACCAGTCACTTTTTTGGGAAAATATCACTTTATACTCATTAATTCCAAACTATTTACCCATTAATGCTCATGCTCAAACTATTTACTACCCCTACCCATATGGCCCAAACTATTTACCCGATTTTCTACTCGTTGTTAAAATTAGGGTGTTGAGCTTGAAATGGTGATTAGTGCTAGGGGAGGCCCACGTGAAATGGCTCCTCTTAACTACACTGAGATAAATTAAACTATTTGTGTTCAATGGTCAAAAGGTACTGGAACTGGATTATTTTGCTCCAGTATTTATACTCACGTTACTCATTTTCTTGAATTATTTAAATTATTTATCCTTGAATTATTTTCTTGTTTTCTATTTCTTGACTTACTTGTAATTTATTCTTACATAATTGTTCTTCCATTTCCCTTATAATATCTTGAAATAGATGTAATTTCAAATATGGAAAAAAGATTGAAACTCCATATGAATAAGTTCAAAATGCCAGATCTGATTTTTTATAGTATTTTACTATTGAAATTCGTTAATTGTTGTTCTTTGATGCGTAGATTGTACATTTGATGCTGGTTTTTGGAGATTTATTGTACAAAAATTTAAATCCACCATTGAAGGACCTTGAAGCTTGAAACTCATAACTTGGTCTGTTTGAGTTTTTAATTGTTTTGATCCGATCCTGCATGGGTTTGTTTGGAAAGTTGATCGGAGGTTGTAGCTAAAGTTTTAGTCAATTTGGTAGAGATTTTGTAGTAGATTTTAGAAATTTGGGTTGAAATATAGTTGAACTAGAAAAGAAGACGAATTTGTATTGTATACCCAAATAGTATACAAATATACCATTTTGGTATACCATTTATTCCAACTATATACCCTATTAGTATATCTATATACTATATTGGTATCATATGCTAGTTGAATCATTTTTTGGTTGTATTAGCTGCATTTAATTGGTACAATATTTTGATTTTCTTTTAATAATGTAATACAATACAATATCTTAAAATACTTTATTATATAAATATATGGTACACTATTTTTTTTTATTTTTCTCTTTATGCATGTGCGATATGCAATAGTAGTATAGCCATATAGTTGCCGAAAATTAACCGGCAAAGCTGTATACCATGTTGGTATAGTTATATGTCATATTGGTATCATATGGCAGTTTGAACATTATTTTGGTTGTTTTAGCTACATTTTAAGTGAATTCTATTATGAAATTATTTATATGAACATGATTTGCAGTGCTGGAATTCTTGTGTGCCGATGGACATAAATTATGGGCAATTGTTGGAACGACCCCATACAACTATATACCCTTATTAGTATACTGAATGAGCAAGTTGTTTTGCGAATATTTAGCTTGCAATACGAGCATGTAATTTTCTCATACTGTTATTGCGTCCTTTAATGATTTGGTAGAGTAGTATAGTCGCAGATAGTTGTAGCAATATTCTAGAGAAATCATATGTTATGTTAATATACATGTATACCATATTGGTATCACATGGTACTAAAAGTCTTTTTTGCTACTTATACTTTTATTACATGTTTCTATATTTTATTATCATTTTTATTCTAACTAGTATATATGGAGATTTGGTTGTTGTAGATTATATTCTCTTGCTCTATAACTGGTTGTATTACTGCTAATGGTAGAGTGTGTACTGATATTTGTAGGGAATGAGATCAAATTTTTGCATAACAATCACGTGTTGATTCTTAAAATATGATTATGTAATTTATGATGCTCAGCACTAGTCAGTGTGATATTCAGTGAATTAGATCAAGTGACAACTGATATTATTTCAGTTTAATAATTGAATTTAAAAAATGAGAAGAAAAAAAAAAGTATATTATACTAGTTATATTTTTTTTAATAAAAAAGTGAACAAATATTTACTATATCAGTTATTTTTTCTTATTGTATTAAAAAATAGTAAAAATAATAAATAAAATTGGATTATGAAGAGAAAAAGAATATAAAAGAAGAAGTTAAATGATTAGAAAAGGAAAAAATAAAAAAATAAGAAGAAAACGAGAAAAAAAGAAAGGAGAAAAGAAAGAAAAAAAAAGAAAAAGAAAAGAAAAGAAACATAGAAATAAAAAAGAATTAGAGAAAAAAGAGAAATTTCCTCACAAAAACTACTATGGGTAGGAGATGTTATTAGTTTGTGTGATGACCCAAAAGGTCATCCCGTGTATTTCTAGCTAAATCTGTGTTCCGAGGCCATGAAAGCCTCCTTCTATCTCACCTCGAATTGCGTGCGCAGCCCGGACGTGTAGCTGGGAAGCCTTTATGTGAAAAACTGAGAAAATTAGCAATTTTGAATTTGAAATGTGAATAAAGTTGACTTTGGTCAATATTTTTGGTAAACGGACCCGCTGTGATTTGATGGTCCCGGAGGGTCCGTAGAAAAATATGAGACTTGGGCGTATGCCCGTAATCGAATTCCGAAGTCCCAAGTCCGAGAAATGATTTTTTAAAAGAAACTATTTTCTGAAAAATATAAAGTTTTTCTTGAAAGTGAAATGTTATGTGAAACTTGTGGTATCGGGCCCGTATTATGGTTCTGGAGCCCGTTACAGGTTCGATATGATTTATGTGTATTGTGTGTAAAGTTTGGTAAGAAACGGAATCCATTTGACGTGATTCGGACCTAAAGTGCAAAATTTGATGTTTAAAGAAGTTTTATGAAATTTCGTTGATTTTGAGGTTTAATTCGATGTTTATGATGTTATTTTGGTGATTTGATTACACGAATAAGTCTGTAGGTTGTTTTCGAGGTTGTGTGCACATTTAGTTTGAAGTTCCGAGGGCTTGGGTGAGTTTCGGATAGGTCCCGATATGTTTTTAGGCTTAAAACATAGCTGTTGCAGGTCAGAGAAGTCAAATCTCTGAACCCGCCAGCGAGGTCCGCGGTCATTTTTGTGCGGTCCGCGGAAGTGCCTTTGCGGCCGCACTCGTTTTTGTGCGGTCCGCAGTGAAGGAGCTGGACCACTGGTCTGACTTCGGAAGCCTATATCTTTTGCTCTATAAGAAATTTTGAGATGATTCAAAAACAAAAATTGTAGCCCTTCGTGTCTAGTTTCCGGAAAGGTAAATAAATTGCAATTTGGACATGTGTAAAGAACGTTATGTCCAAAATACTAAAGCATGTCACTGCAGTCATTTTTCCTTGTTTTCTTCACTTTCTTTTGTTTTTGTTGGTGCGGCCGGGATTTTCAGTGGGGGCCTGAGGGGGGTATATTTAAACGGGATTTTCAGTTATTTTTCATTTTTCAAAATCCTAAAAACATAAGAGGCGATTTTCCAAACACTCTTTCTTCTCCAAAACTTTAGTAAGTGATTTCTAACTCATTTTCTTTACTCCTTAACTTATTTTTACAAGATTTCATCCTAGAATCTAGGGTTTTCATGGTGAAATTGGGAATTATGGGTAAAACCTAAGAATATTGAAATTTGGGGATTTAGACCTCAAATTGAAGTCGAATTCCAAAACTATTTATATATCCGGACTCGGGGGTGAATGGGTAATCAGGTTTTGGTACGAATTTCGGGTTTGGACCGAGTGGGCCCGGGTTCGATATTTGACTTTTTGGGAAAAACTTTAGAAAACTCATTCCCATGCATTAGAATTGATTCATTTAGCATTTATTGATATAATTAAGTAACTTGTGGCTAGATACGAGCGAGTTGGTGGTGGAATCAAGAGGTAAAGCGGTAGTTGAGGCTTGAATTGTGTTAGTGGCTTCGAGGTAAGTGTTTGGCCTAACCTTAGCTTGAGGGAATAGGTGTTGAGTCATATGTGCTACGTGTTTATTCCATGTTCAATGTAGGTGTGGTGACGAGTACCTATTGTTGTCAAGCATGCCTGTGAGTCGATTTTTATGATATATGTGATTTTCATTGATATTCTCTGTGTTATAAAGTAATTGTCACTTTGGAGGTTATACAATTGAGGAAAATTCTTGATTTTAAATATTGTTGATTAATTATTCGGTTGAGGATTATTTTGTTAAGTTGTACATCTAAGCGAGATTGGTTATAGCTGTGTCCCTTGTCGGGACGGTATTATTTCTGTTGTTATTCCCTTGCCGGGATGTTGTGACTTGTGATCTATGTTGTTGATTTTTCTTGCCAAATTGTTGTTCTTGATATTGTTTGGGGTGAGGAAGAGTGTAAAGCACAAAGGGTGATGCCGTGTATTTATTTATTGCATTGTGAGGATGAGAGTATAAAAGCACGAAGGGTGATGTCGTTCCATGACATGATATTTAAAAGCACGAAGGATAATGCCGTGTTATTTTTATTTATTTATTGCTTTGGTGAGGATGAGAGTAAAAGCACGAAGAGTGATGTCATGCACTTGTTTTGGTGAGGATGAGAGTAAAAGCACGAAGGGTAACGTCGTGCACTTGTTTTGGTGAGGATGAGAGTAAAGCACGAAGGGTGATGCCGTGCACTTATTTGTTCTATGTGGTTACTTCCTGTTGTTATCTTGATACTTAGACTGCTGCTTTGTTATGTTATTCAGTACTTGTTTTCCCCTTGTCCCCATCATGTTCTCCCCCGTTTTTATACTTAACTGCTCATTTCCTGTCGTTATTTCTGTTATATATTATTGAATTGCACATGTGTTTATTATTTGTCGTGTCCTAGCCTCGTCACTACTTCGCCAAGGTTAGGCTCGACACTTACTTAGTACATGGGGTCGGTTGTACTGATGCTACACCTGCACTTCTTTATGTTGTGCAGACTACGGTACCTGACCCATTGGACACTGATTGAGGAGGCGTCCTTCAGTCCACCAGGCGACACTGAGGTAGTCCTGTAGGCGTCTGCAGGCCTTGGCGTCACCTCCTATCTCATTTCTTTTTCTGTCCTTTCTTCTATTTCTGAGACAATATTACTTGTTTATTCAGACCTTTGTTTTTAGTATTCTTAGACAGTCCGTGAAGTTATGATACCAATTCTGGGAGTTTTATTAAGGATTTTGTAATACTATTCACTTAAGTTGTCAGATTTCATATCTTCTGCACCCTTATTCATATTTGTTCTTGTATATCACTTTTCTTTTAAATGCCAAATAATAAGGAAATAAGTTATATTAACCAGAACGTTGGCTTGTCTAGCGGGTTCAACGTTAGACGTCATCACGATCCTGATGGTGGGATTTCGGGTCGTGACAATTTAATGGATAGAAAAACAAATGAGCACACAAGGATAAATAATTTTATTTTTATGGATAACTGTGTCATCCTTCCTACTTTTTTAGTCAACTCGGACCAGTCCGGCCCACTGCTTTGATACCTATAAGTACAAGTCCTTGATTTTAGAAAAAAAAAAAAGAAAACCACCAAAAAATTAAATCAAACCATACCGAACTAGAAAAAGAAAGAAAGGCATACTCCTATTGAATTTAGCATTTGGTTGTACCAAATGAGACAATTGAGAAAACTAAAATGAGACGAGTGAGAAATAGAATAAAGGATTTATGGCCCAGAAATTAAACGGGAATCAACTTTGAAATTCAAAAAACAAAGTCGGCATATATGTAATATAAAGATCACATCGCCAAAAAAGGCGCTCTCTCAGCGCATACGTTTTGCTTTACAAAAGCTAACGTCTCCTCCTTTCCCTCCTCCTCCCACTCAAAATTCAAGAATTCAATTCTACATCCCCCCCTTTTCCCTCATCACTTGGTCTCTCTTCCATTTTCAGCATTCTGAGGAAAGCAGAGAATTGGCCGGAAAAATAAAAAACCCTCCCTCGGATTATTACGGTGGAGTTTTCTGTTAATTTCGGGTGATAAAGATTTAAGCAAGGTTTCTTTCCTTCTGTTTCTTTGTATTTACGTTTTAGTTCTTTGCAGTGAAATTGCTACTCTGTTTTTTTGATACCCTTCTTGCCGAGAAAACTGTATGGTATGATTTCTTCTATTTCTTTATATCTATAAATAGGAACTTCAAATCGCAATATCACATCAATGGAGACTTCCACTCTATTAGCTGACTATTACTTTGTTATTTTGTACATTTAACTGGAATTCTTGGGACATTTAACTGGAAACTTGAGACACACCAGGAAAGTTTTTGTTTTCCAAGTCAAAATTTTGTTTTCCTATTCGCAAACAAACACAATATGCAAGTTGAAAACCTTTATTTAGGAACGAAATTCATAAAATTACACATACAAATGCACCCACTACTTCTTCTTACTTTAGGGCTTGTCGTTTCGTGAACGGTTAATAAGTAATACTAGTTGGTCTACTTATAAAATAATTATGATAATAATAACAACAGATGGTCTTAAAATCCCGTAGAGATAAGTAATAATTTATAAAACGGAGAAGGGCCAAATATACCCTTGTATGTGAGAAAAGGTTTAAATATACCCCTAGTTATATTATCAGTCCAAATATATCCTTGACGTAATACTATTGGTTCAAATATACCCCTCTTCCGTTAAGTTTGTCGAAGATGGACACCCATCCTACGTGGCACTAACATTTGATCGCCTCAACGCCCCTAACCCATTTTACCCCTCTCTTCTATTTTTTTTTCTATCACTAAACTTTCCTTCCCTTCGAAGAAAATTTTAGTGGTGGAAAAACAAATATAGGGGAGGATAAAATGGGTTAGGGGCATCAAATGTTAGTGCCACATAGGATTTGATGTCCACCTTGGACAAACTTAACGAAAGAGAGGTATATTTGAACCAATAGTATTACGCCAGGGGTATATTTGGACTGAAAATATAACGAAAGGTGTATTGAAACCTTTTCTCATAGTACAGGGGTATATTTGACCCTTTTCCGTTTATAAAATTTAAGATTGAGGTATAGTTGATTGATTGTATAGATTAATTTTGATTTAATATGTGCTTCTATTCCTAACAAAATAAATATCAAATAATTGTTTGAGAAGATTTTGTCCAAAAGATGCTCCAAGATCATCTCTACTTTAGTTGTTAGGACTTAGGAGTAGTGATACTTGTTTTCATTTTAAGGTTGAAGGGTGCTAAATCAGAAAATACTTCAGCATTTGATTCGTAATTTAGCTGGGATTTTCCTATGTAGCTCATCTGAATTTACCTGGTCTTATAACTTTTCTTTTTTACCATTTCTTTCTCTTTCTCTGTCTTAACCTTTTAAAATTCTTTGTCAAGGTGTAAATGCTTCAACATGCATAACTGCCAAAGTGAGAAGCCTTTGCATATGGAAACAACTTGCGGTTCTCTTCTGTCTGAGATGCAGGTTTGCTCCAACTATGTCCTTCCATTGTTATATTACGAAACACAAGACTTATATTGTATTGTGAAAGTGTTCCCTTTTTTGTATGCTACCTTGTACCAGAGAATATGGGATGAGATGGGAGAGCCAGAGATCGAAAGAGATAAGATGCTTTTCGAACTCCAACAAGAGTGTTTAGAGATATATAAAAGAAAAGTGAATAAGGCAAGTCGTTCCCGGGCTCAACTGCAGCAAACTGTTGCTAACTCTGAAGCAGAACTTGCAAGGATATGTGCCGCACTAGGAGAACAATCATCATATACTAGGCAGGTAAGAGAAAAAAAAAACCTCTCAGACGCGTTCAATAAAACTTTGGGTCTTTTGCTTGGTATGTAGAACCTTTTTACCATTTAGCCTCCTATGTAACAGAGTTCCAGAAGTTTGAATGAAGAGCTTATGGCCATTAAGCCTAAGTTAGAAGAGATGAAGAAGAGAAAAAGAGAGAGGATGGACCAATTTGCAGCTGTTGTCGATCAGATACAGTGTATCTCGAAAGAGCTGTGCGAACACTTCCAAGGGAATAAACAAATGAGTGTCATTGATGAGAATGATTTGTCTATCAGAAGACTAGAAGAAATGCAGAATAATTTGCTTGCTTTGCAAAAAGAGAAGGTCTTTTATATTTCATCTCTTCCCTTGTGCTATAATATTATTTTACTTTGATATCACACTTATGAGTTGAGCTTAAAGAAAGAGGTGGGGATCCATACAGCCGACCCCAACTTGTTTGGAACCGAGGCATAGCGGCAGTAGTAGTAGTAGTAGTTGGTTGTTGTTGTTTTGTATCTCTTACCTTATCTTCAACCTCTGCCAGTTTTAGCATTGAGATTGCTGCTTTGAATAAAAAAGTTGCAGTAAGTTTCAACTTCTGTAAAAAGAGTATGGTAAAACTGTCACTTCAGAACTGCTTAGAATAGAGAAAAAACAAATGGGAAGTATCATTCCACTTTCATGTTGTAGAGTTTCATACTGTTGGAAATATTTTCTCTGCTATAAAGAATTTCAAGAGTTACCATTTGTCTAACAGAATCTCGTAAACATTTTCAGAGTGACCGCCTGAAGCTGGTGCTTGACCACTTGACAACTATCAATTCATTATGTGTGGTGCTTGGGATTGATTACAAACAAACTATTGCTGAGATTGATCCAACCATGGTCGACTTCAGTGTCTCGAAAAACATAAGCAAAGATATGATCCTTAAGTTGTCGGCTACAATTAACAGATTGAAAGAGCTCAAGAAACAGAGATTGCTTAGGGTGAGTTTAAATGTCAATTTAATTGTTCCAAACCAACAAGTTGCATATTGCTCTCTGCTACTAATGCTGATCTACTTGTTGCTTAGCTTCAAGATCTTGCAACTACCCTTGTAGAGCTGTGGAACTTGATGGATACACCGCTAGAGGAGCAACAACAATTTCATGATTTTACAAGGCACATAGCAGCTTCAGAAAATGAAATAAATGAGTCTAACGTTCTGTCTGTGGACAGTCTTCAACATGTATGAAATAAATAAACCAAATGATCTCCAATTAATTTATTTTATGTTGTTAATTTCTAGCAGAACTAGAATGCTCCCTTGGCTGGTTCTGATGCTTTCATAGCAGTAAATCTATTGCAGTAATGAAAGTTATTGCGATTCTATACTACTTGTGCAGGCGGAGGCCGAAGTGTCGAGGTTGCAGGAAATGAAATCAACAAAAATGAAGGAGGTTCTTCTGAGAAAGAGGCTGGATTTGGAGGAAATCTGTAGGAAGGCACATATGGTTATTGAGACTCAACATTCAGTTGACTTTTCTGTTGAAGCTATAGAATCTGGTAATTGTTTTCTGTCATGAATTAGACATTAAGGTTACATGTAGCTACTTCTAACCAAATAACATGAATCATTTCTGCGGTAATCTCTGGATTATTTCTGTGCTTAAAGAAATTGATTTCTTAGGAGAAATCTGTTTAAGGTTTAATATGCTTGGATGTTTGTTGAATCACTGAAGTTGTATATCATTTGTAGGGGCAAATGATCCTTCATATCTGCTTGAGAAACTCGAGGTCCAGATTTCCAAGGTTAAAGAGGAAGCTTTTAGTAGGAGAGATATTCTTGAAAAGGTTGAGAAGTGGTTGGCTGCATGCGACGAGGAGTGCTGGCTGGAGGAGTATAACAGGGTTGGATGTTATGCTGTGTTTTTTTACCTCTTTCGTGTATATTCTGCACCATACTTCTTTTTCTGATATGTTTCGTTTTAGGATGAAAACCGTTACCATGGTGGAAGAGGTACACATCGTAATCTGAAGCGAGCTGAGAAAGCTCGAGTTCTTGTCAACAAAATCCCTGGTATGGAACCTATTTTCTGTTCCCATATCTCCCATCATTAAAAAATGATTTTTGTTCTAATAGAATAATCTTTCTTGCTTTTGATGTACTCTTCTTTGGGTTAGCTTACTGCATTACATGTGTGCTCTAAGAATACAGATACAAGAAAATAAGAGTTTACTCATCTGTGTGGTGTCTGAAAATTTGTTATGCAACTCAATAATTCGTTATCATGAACCAATCACCGACGTTAAATGTCTTCTTAGTGTTCCAATCAAACTTGATCTGTTTGATAACAAATCTTAACATTGACTTTGTGGCAGCTATGGTAGAGACATTGAGATTGAGAGCTAGTGCTTGGCAGAAAGAAAGGGGACATGAGTTCTTGTATGATGGTGTAAGCACCTAACTCTGAATTTGTTAAAGCTTTATTAAGCAAGACTATCCCCACATCCACATTCTGTAGCTGCCTTAAACTCTTGGAAGTAGGTGATTGCACCCTTTTGTTGTTACTTAATCCTTCACTTTCTCTTTCCAGGTAGCGCTTCTTTCTATGGTTGAGCAGTATTGTGCTCTACAGCGGGAGAAGGAGCTTGAGCATCAGAGGCAGAGGGTATTAATTTTCCTTTTGATTACACATGAAACAACTGCTTTATGTATTCGTTGTTTATAAGGTTGTTTTTCTTATTCAAGGACCAGAAGAAGCTTCAGGGACAATTGATGGTGGAGCAAGAAGCACTTTTTGGATCAATACCTAGTCCTTCAAAGAGTGCAAAGAAGAATTTTAGACCATCAATGGGAGGTTTGACCAATAAAAGACTTTCGCTCGGAGGAGCAATGCTTCAAACCCCATATGCTGGTAAAGCTGCACCATCCTCTCATTCCGGAAGACTGTCTAGCTCGTTGAAACAACAAACTCCCCAAAATTCTCACCAAACTGGTAGGGTTGTGATCTTATTCTCTAGTATATCTAAATTTACTTTTCCGCCAATAATTGTAGTATACTAGTTTCTATAATTACATGTTTTTTGACCTTTTGCGGCTCCTAGGTTGGGCTGCACTATTGATATCTAAATTGTCTAGTTTTAATTTTGTTGTTGCAGGAAGGAGAGATAGTTTCATGGCACCAAAAAGGCAGCAATCCTGCAAGGTATCAAATCCACCGAGAACTGAATCAAAACGGACGATGAAGCCCTTACCGGATCCACGTAGAACTGAATCAACACAGACAAGGAAGCCTTTATCTCCCTTGTCGTCTATGTTATCATCAAATGCAAGCACCATTAATATTCAGAATCAGACCCTAAAGAGTGGGGAAGCCAAGGAAATACCGTCTTTGAGCAAAACTCCGGTTATGACTCCAACCAAGATTGCCTCTGCTGTTGAAGAAAGACTCAAGGAAA
Source organism: Nicotiana undulata (assembly GCA_005239495.1). Lineage (NCBI taxonomy): Eukaryota > Viridiplantae > Streptophyta > Magnoliopsida > Solanales > Solanaceae > Nicotiana > Nicotiana undulata. The sequence goes on from ML294366.1 coordinate 91,567, forward strand.
CAATGTCATTGAACAAAACTCCAGTTATGACTCCAACCAAGATTTCCTCAGCTGTTGAAGGATGTATTACCCCAAAAACAATGACTTTTCCAGTGCCAGCAACTCCTTCCACAGTTTCCATTGCGATGCAGACTGCGATGACCCCAGCCGCTCTGCATGTTTCTGGTTGTGCTGATGATATTGAGTACTCATTCGAGGAGAGAAGAGCCGGTTACAATCCATTATCACATACCAAGGTCATTAACAAATGCTTGATTTAGCAGTACTAGTATCAGTATATTTTCTTGGTTTGAATTCTTTTCTCTGCATTGTTGCCCGCCATAAATGCATTCTACTCATCTGGTTTTAGGCATGGTTTTTCCACTTTTTTTTTTTTTTTTGGTTTCTCTTTAGTCATTTGTAATTTTGTATAGTGGTGCAAGATGAGAAGTAGTATTTACTTTGTTTGATGATTGTGGACTTGTGCTCTTGAATGGACTAAAGTTCTCAGCAAGTCCTGTAATACCAAAGAATATGACACAGTTGCTTTTGCAAAGGTCAAACTTACTTTTGAGAGAATCCTTTTGCTGGTAAGTCAATGTTAATATTTAATTGCTTCTGTTGGTAGCTAAAATATTAAATTTTGGAACACATCCTAAGTCAAGGTCAAGCATCTTTTGTTTCATACTTGTTCGGTAGTCCAATTACAAACTGTTTTACTTCAGTTCTATTCCTCAGGACTTCAAGTAGTCAAATGATACTTTATAGTGCTATTTTCATTTTCAAAAAACCAAATGAAACAACAATGGAGAAAAGAGAATCTTTTGCCTTTGATGAGATTTACTTCTTTTTTTGTTTGGAGTAAGTCTATTCCCGGAAACAATGTCTCTGCCTTTTTAAAGATAGGGGTAAGGCATGCGTACACACTACTCTTCTCAGACCCTACTTGTGGGAATACACTGGTTTTTCATGTTGTTGTTGGTTAGAAGTCTAGTAAATAGAGGGGAAGGAAGAAAAAGAGGGTTTTTGTTGAATTCAGATGTTAAACATAAGTACTAGTATGTATAAAAGAATTGCAGCCCCACTACTCTTCTCAGATCCTACTTGTAGGAATATACTAGTCAGACCCTACTTGTAGGAATACACTGATTTTTCATGTTGTTGTTGGTTAGAAGTCTGGTAAATAGAGGGGAAGGAAGAAAAAGAGGGTTTTTGTTGAATTCGGATGTTAAACATAAGTACAGTTAAATCGGAAAAGGGTAAAAAATATCTCTTTTGTTGTTAAAAAATATTCATTTATACCCTCCGTTATATTATTGGTCCACTACGTGATCTGATGTTATACAGTTGGTTCAAAAGTACCCCTATGCCGTTTGGATCCTCTAGGGCTGGGCATATATCAGGTATAATCGATAGTTCGAACCGATAAAAGCTTATTGGGGTATCGATATCGGGTTATTGGATTATCGGTTCGATAACGGTTTTGTATTTTTTTACTATTGGGTTATCGGTTCGGGCCACGATTTGCCCAATTTCTTAATGGGTTAACCAATAACCCAATAAGATTTTGATAAAATTATGATTTTACCCTTAAGTATATAAATACATCAAGGGCTTCATTCTCTCTTTTTCTCCCAATTTTCCCAGCCGCATTCAAGATTGAAGTTTCCAGTTCACTCTTCAGACTCTGATTCAATTCTTGAACAATTCTACTTCAAAATTCAAAATACAACAACATTCTTAGAATCTTAGCGTAAGTTTGTATTCCAAAATTACTTCTTTGTTAAGAACAAATTTTGTTCCTTTCTTTTGAGTTTTACAGTAGAGTTCGATAATAAAATATAGGATATTTATTATTTTTTATTGTTTATTTTGTGCTCATGTTTTAGTACTATGTTTGTACTTGTTAATTTTAAGGTGAAATTGCTACTACTTTCTATTGTTACTAATGTATTTGGACAACTGTTGTTGAAGAATTAACACTATTTCAGTTGCGTTTGGACAACTGTTGAATTACTAGTACTCTTGTTGCTCTTGCTACAATTGGACCCTGGAAAATGACATTGATCTCTTGATTATGGTTTGACAGTGAAATCAAAAAGTTGTTATTTATGTTCATGTTACTAATATTTTCAGTGAATTGGAGAAGGAATGCTTGTGGAGTTTTGTATCAATTTTTGAGATTGCATAGTTCATGAATTTGTCAAAATGAAACATGCTTCAAATACTAATTGTGGCTAGAACGCAGAATTGGGTAGTATACTATATGTGAATTCTTCTCTTTTTTGCTTAACTCGAGTGAATTGTCTTCTCTTTTGTACTTAACGCCAGATTGAGTTATCTTATCGGGTAAACCGATAATGATCGGTAACCGATTAACCGATAACCTATAACTAGTATCTTATCGGTTTGGTTATCGATTTATCATATTTGTAAACCGATAATCGATATGCTAAACCGATAATATTCATAACCGAACTGAACCGACCAATGCCCACCCCTAGAACCCTCCACCATGACAAAATTATTCCACGTGATCTGACATATCGCTGAGGTGAATGCCACGCATCATGGCACCTCAGTGCACCTATCCCACATTACCCCTTCCCTTACTTCCTCTTCTACCACCACCTCCCTCTTCCCCCAATCACCACCAATGATATGAAGTATCAAACCCATAATGTCTCTAAAGATTAGGGTACTTCCTTGGTCAGGCGCCATTCTTCTATTTTGTGATTTCCTATTAAACAACAACAACAACAATCCAGTATAATTTCATAAATGGGGTCTGGGGAGGGTAGTGTAAACGCAGACCTTACCCTACCCTAGAGTAGAGAGGTTGTTTTCAATAGATCCTCGATATCCTTCCTTCCAAGAACTCCTCACCTTATTCTTGGGGTGACTCAAACTCACAACCTCTTAATTGGAGTGGAGGGTGATTTCCAATTAAACCATTCCATAATTTTTTTTCCATTGAGGATATACATTTTAAGTTTTGTCTTTCTCCGGTTCAACATTAGCTCCAATATTGAATATTTGAATGTACTACTTCTGTTAGGCAAAAACAATACGCATAAACTATTATCTTTAAGAAATAAATTTACAATCATTTGGGAAGTAATCAACGTTTTTTTTGGTGCAACGTTTGAATAATTTCGAAGAATATGGGGTCAATTCTTCTAAATGGCTCGGTGGGATGCTCTCTCTATTTGAATCATTGGGCATTCAGTAATATCCAACACCTTCATTTTCAGGTTTAAGGAGAGGTCTCAACCAGAATTAATGTAGACTAGTCTTATGTTAACTTCATCTCGATGAGTAAGTTTTAAAAACTAATAACATAAATAAATATTAAAAATTATGTTCGAGTTATAAAGTAAAGGTAATAAACAAAATTTTAATCCATTTCAAAGTTCTGAATATGTCACGATCCGAAATTCCCACCGCCGGGACCGTGATGACGCCTAACGTTAAAACCCGTTAGGCAAGCCAACGTAATACTCAAATTTATTAAAATCTTTTATTATTAAGTGAGAACAAGCGAAATATGACATTTTCGTGAATAAAAGCATAAAAATGAGGACAAATTAAAAGTACATAATTCAATCCACAGACTTATACAAATTCTTAAAATAACCAACCCAGATCTTTGGAGTCACAATGTCACGGACTATCTACGAATAATACATGTAAGGGTCTGAAAGAAGTAATTACATCTGTTTTTGGACTACTAAAAACATAAATAGAGAAGTGGAAGAGGGACGCCAATGCCTGCGGACGCCTACAGGACTACCTCGGTATCTTCGGGTGGACTGAAGGAAGCCTCCTAGCTCAATGTCCACAGGTTCTTGTACCGGAATCTGCACAACAAAAAGTGTGCGGGTGTAGTATCAGTACAACCGATCTCATGTATTGAGTAAGTGCCGAGCCTAACCTCGGCGAAGTAGTGACGAAGCTAGGACACGAAAATTAATTCAACCTGTGCAATTCAACAATATTCGGAGAATAATAACTGCAAAATAATCAACTAAGTACAAGGGATGAAGGGGAACATGCTGGGGGAAAGAGATATCAAATAACAGAAATAACGAAATAGGACAACAACTTAAATATCAAGGAAACAACAAGGAATAATAACACAGAGTAAACAAGTGCACGACATCACCCTTCGTGCTTTTACTCTCATCCTCACCAAAATAAGTGCACGACATCACCCTTTCGTTCTTTTACTCTCGTCCTCACCAAAACAAGTACACGGCATCACCCTTCGTGCTTTTAATATCATCACATGGCATGGCATTATCCTTCGTGCTTTTAATATCATAACATGGCACGACATTATCCTTCGTGCTTTTAATATCATAACATGGCACGGCATTATCCTTCGTGCTTTTAATATCATAACATGGCACGACATTATCCTTCGCGCTTTTAATATCATAACATGGCACGGCATTATCCTTCGTTCTTTTAATATCATAACATGGCACGACATTATCCTTCGTGCTTTTAATATCATAACATGACACGACATCACCCTTCGTGCTTTTACACTCTCATCCTCACAATGAATAATACACGGCATCACCCTTCGTGATTTACACTCTTCCTCACACAAACAAATATCAAGAACAACAGTTTGTCAAGGAAGAAATCAACAACATGAACCATGACAATAAATCACAACATCCCGACAAGGGAACAACAGTAGAAATGTCACTGTCCCGGCAGGGGACACAGTTATAACAAATCTCACTCAAGTACATAACTTAACAAGATATTCCTAAATCGAAACAAATACTCAACAATATTCACAACCAAGAACTTCCATCAATTGAGCAACCATCAAAATGAAACTCAAGCTATAACGCAGTAAATATCAGCGAAAATCACGTAATTCATATTATCTGACTCACGGGTATGCTTGACACAACATATATGTACTCTTCACCTCACCTATACGTTGAACATGGAATAAACACATAGCAAATAAGACTCAACACCTATTCCCTCAAGCTAAAGTTAGGCCAAACACTTACCTAGACTTCCACGACCAAAATCAAGCCTCAATCACCGCTTTTCTTTTTGAACTCGACTCCAAATCGATTGTATCTAGACATAATTGACTTAATAATATCATTAAACGCTAAATAATTCAATTCCAATACTTAATTACAGATTTCCTATCATTCTTTCCAAAAATTCAAAAATCGGCCCCAGGCCCGCTTGGTCAAAATACGAGGTTCGGACCAAAACCCGATCACTCATTCACCCACGAGCCCGAATATATAATTAGTTTTGAAATTCGACCCCAAAACGAGGTCTAAATTCCAATTAATTAAAAAAAACCTATCTTTACCCAAATCTCTAATTTTCTACCCTTAAAATCATGATTTAGGCCTAAAAAACTGATGGGTGTTGATGAAAATTGAAGAAAATGAGTCTAAGATTACATACCTATGAATTTGTGGTGAAGTTCTCTTTCAAAAATCGCCCAATTTGGAGTTTGGAAGAAGAAGTTATGAAAATTTGGTTTAATCCCGTATGTATTCTGTTTTTAGAAAATCACTGGGTAAAAATACTCATCGCGTTCGCGGGCCCTTGGTCGCGTTCGCGTAGGCTTGGCTTGCTTGGCCTAAGCGTTCGCGAGCTTCAGGCTGCGTTCGCGTAGGCTTATGACTACCCAGCCCCCAGCCCCTCAATTACCCAGTGCGTTCGCGATCTAGGGGACACATTCGCGTAGAGTCACAATCCAGTGCTCCGCGTTCGCGTCTCACCCTACGCATTCGCGTAGAGTAAACCAACCCCCTACCCAGCGTGTACTGTGCATTCGCGAAAGACCCTATGCGTTCGCATAGTACACGACACCAGACACCAGAAAACTGTCAAAAACCAGATTTTTGCTAAGTTAAACCACTCTGACGCCTATCCAAAACTCACCCGAGCCCTCAGGGCTCCAAACCAAATATGCACACAACCTCAAAAATATCCTACGGACTTATTCGTGCGATCATATCACCAAAATAACATCATAAACAATGAATTTAACCCCAAAATCAATGAAAATTTCCAAAACTTCTAAAACATCAAACTTTGCATTTACGGGTGTGAATCACGTCACATGACTTCCGTTGCTTACCAAACTTTACAGACATGTCATAAATATCATATTGAACCTGTACCGGGCTCCGGAACCAAAATACGGGCCCTATACCAATGATTTCAAATATAATTAAACTTTCAAAAATCCTTTATGTTTTCAGAAAATAATTTCTTTCAAAAATTCATTTCTCGGGCTTGGGACCTCGGAATTTGATTCCGAGCATACGCCCAAGTCCCATATTTTCCTACGGACCCTCCGGGACCATCAAATCACGGGTCCGGGTCCTTTTATTAAAAATGGTTGACCAAAGTCAACTTAATTCAAATTTCAAAAAATAAAATTATCATTTTCCTCAGTTTTTCACATAAAGGCTTCCCGGCTATACGCCCGGGCTGCGCATGCAAATCGAGGCGATATAAAAGGAGGTTTTCATGACCTCGGAACACAGAATTAACTAAAAATACATGGGATGACATTTTGGGTCATCACAATCTCCACCTCTAAAATAAACGTTTGTCCTCGAACGGACATAGAAAGGTACATGAATCGGGGAAAAGATGGGGATATCGGCTCCGCATATCGGACTCAGACTCCCAGGTAGTTTCCTTGACAGTTTGACCTCTCCACTGAACACAAATCGAAGGATAACTCTTTGATCTCAACTGACGAACTTGCCGGTCTAATATGGCTATTGGCCCCTTCTCATAAGTCAAATCCTTGTCCAACTGAACACTCCTGAAGTCTAGCACATGAGATGGATCGGCAAGATACTTCTGAAGCATAGATACATGAAACACTAGATGCACAACTGATAAACTCGGTGGCAAAGCAAGTCTGTATGCCACCTCTCCCACCTTCTCAAGAATCTCAAAGGGACCAATGTACCTAGGGATCAACTTGCCTCATCACGCCCTTCATGGACGACACCCGAAGCAATACCCGGTCTCCTACCATGAATGCCAAATCTCGAACTCTGCGTTCTGCATAACTCTTCTTCCTGGACTGAGCTGTACAAAGTATATCCTGAATGATCTTCACCTTATCCAAGGCATCCTGTACTAACTCCGTACCCAACAATCTAGCCTCTCCCGGCTTGAACCACCCAACTGGCGACCGACATCGCCTACCATACAACGCCTCACAAGGAGCCATCTGAATGCTCAACTGATAGTTGTTGTTGTAGGAAAACTCAGCTAAAGGCAAAAACGGGTCCCATGAACTTCCAAAGTCAATGACACATGCTCGCAACATATCCTCCAAGATCTGAATGGTACGCTCGGACTGCCCGTCCGTCTGAGGATGAAACACGGTGCTCAATTCAACCCGTGTGCCCAACTCACGCTGAAACACTCTCCAGAAATGGGAGGTAAACTGAGTACCTATGTCAGAAATAATGGACACGGGCACACCATGCAGGCGAACAATTTCCCTGATGTAGATCTCTGCTAATCTCTCCGAAGAGTATGAAACTGATACAGGGATGGAGTGTGCTGACTTGGTCAGCCTATCCACAATGACCCATACAACATCAAACTTCCTCTGAGTCTGTGGGAGCCCAACTACGAAATCTATGGCGATACGCTCCCACTTCCACTCGGGAATCTCAACCTGCTGCATCAAACCACCAAGTCTCTGGTGCTCATACTTAACCTGCTGACAGTTCAAGCACCGTTCTACATATGCCACAATATCTTTCTTTATCCTCCGCCACCAATAATGCTGCGACAAATCCTGGTACATCTTTGCGGCGCCCGGATGAATGGAATACCGGGAACTATGGTTCTCCTACAATATCAGCTCACGAAGGCCATCAACATCAGGCACACAGATACAGCCTTGCATCCTCAAGACTCAATCATCACCAATTGAAACCTTCTTGGCACCTCTGTGCCGAACCGTATCCCTAAGGACACATAAATGACGATCATCATACTGCCGATCCCGCATACGATCAAACAATGAAGAACGGACCACAGTATAAGCTAAAACACTGCCAGTCTCAGAAACATCCAATCTCATGAATCGATTGGCTAAATCCTGAACATCTAAAGCAAGCGGTCGCTCCCCGACCGGAATATAAGCAATACTACCCATGCTGACTGACTTTCGGCTCAAAGCATCGGCCACCACATTGGCCTTCCTCGGATGATACAAGATGGTAATGTCGTAGTCTTTCAACAGCTCCTCCAGCCTCTCCACTCAAAGCGTCGAAGTCTTTGCTTCGCTAGCCCGCCCGAGTCTACAAGCACGCAGGGTCCCCGCCAAGGTCGCCGCCTCTGCTATCGAGGTTTTCCTAACCTGCTCCGCCGTCTCCAACTCAGCCCTTAGAATGGCAACCCTCGCTTGGAGGTCTGAGTTCTCAGCCATCACTCCCCTCCCGAGTTTGAGCTCGTCTTCCTTGGATTTCAATGCCTCTTCTAGCTCGCTACATCGACTGATAGCCCTCAATATTTCCTTGTCCTTCTTTTTCAGCTCCTCGTTCTTCTTCTTAATCGCATCACGCAGTTCTCGGAACTTCCCGTCCTCGCCAACACTCCGGACCACCTTCTGGTACTTGGAGCGGTACTCCCTGTACTTGGACTCCATCCTCCTATACTGAATCACCCTCTTCTCCTCTCGACGGTCACGCTCGATGTCCAGGGTGAGAGTCTGACAAAAAAAGGAAGAGGTCAGCTAAGACAGTAATATCAACAATGCATATGAAGACGTAACTAGAGTACTCACCCTCAAGGCCATCCCAGCTATGCTAAGGGAAAGATCGGCGTCCCTCAACGTCTGCAGAGTCCTGTTCTCAGCCTCGGCACACAGAGGAGCAAACGACGATGCCACATGCTTAGTATCAACCAGGAGGTTGAAGTCCACAGGTATGATTATGTGACGGTTTAGGCCCTCCGTCCTAATCTCCACGCGGGTTCTCCTTTCAGTAAAGGCCCTCGCTTCGTTGGGGTCGATATCAGAACCCGAGTCGACCTCTCCCACACTAGGATCACCACGCCGTTTCGCCCTCGACGGAGAACGATCACCTACTACCTGCGCAAACTCCATATCGCCACAGGTTTCCGCCTTGGAAGGCCTCTCCTCAGTGACGTGCTCAGGTGCAACACCCGTCGCCTTGGTCGGGACACCCTCTGACCTCGCCCCGAGAACCGGAGTCCCTTCTGACCCTTCCACGGCTATGGCTTTGCCCATCTCTATCCTCCGCCTCTTCCACGACGACGGTTCCTCTTCATGAGAAGGCTCGTCGGTGAGTAAGAGGACTTCTGAGGCGGAACATTGCTTGAGACAACCGTATATGAGGGAACGAACCCCTCTGTCCGATGAATCCCAGATTTGCTTCTCGTAGATTTGACTAAAGCAAAATCTCTCGCAATCGAGGCCTCCCTTTTGCGAAAGACGAGGGCAGGCGAATTTTCTTTCTTAGAGTCCTGCCGACCTAACACTAAAACGAGTCATAAAACGTTAAAGAGCTCGACCAAAACAAGATAAGCAGGATACTTACGAGGAGGAAGTTTCGGGACGAAGCGTTTGTGAAAGTAAGACCAGTCGCGGATCCCCACGACGTGAGGAAACACACAAGCCAACCAATCTTCCATGTCCAAGACGATGGAGGGAAAGCGTTTCACAGCTATGAATAAAGAAGGCACAAATAAGTCACAAATGATAAAAAATGACAAAATGTGGAATGGAAGAAGATACGAGATAACACTTACGTTGGTATTTCAATTTTTGGGGAAATACAGTCGGGTCCGCCACCAACTAATCAGTTCTGACGAAGAAGTACTTGCGCCAGAATAAACGGCTCGCCTTGTCGTCTATCCCAACACCAATCCTTTCATCCCACGATTTCTCAAGTGTATCATGGTACCACGAAGGAAAGTCGGTGAGAATAAATACAGCAGGTGGCGAAGATCGACTCCGCAGTCAGCCAGCTCCGCATACTTAGTTAACATTAAAAGGATCTTGTAACAGTAAGGGGAGAGTTACGCTGGACAAACGTTGTAGAAACGGCAAAATTCCTCGGTTATCTTGGGAAGTGGAAACGTATAGCCGATGGTGAGCGAATAGACATAAAAGGCGCAGAGCCCAGGGTGGTGAACCTGGACCGTGTCACCCCTCGCGGCGACAATCTCTATGTGAGAGGGGATGCAATATTTGGCTCGCAGTTCTGCCAACTCAGCTTCCCCCGTTTCAGAAAGCTCAGGTTCGGGGGCAGGCCCAGGCCCCCTGGGGAAGTCATTCATAATTAAAGGATTATTTGGAATCACCTCATCCACTGAAGGGAAGCTATCATCCCCCTCAACCGAAACTCCTTCATCATTAGGAACGATAGCCACCGACAAGGGAGTGGCATCAGAAATATCATCATGACTATGGGAAGAAGCCGACATTGTGATTATAGTAGATCAAGCAATGAAAAGAAAAGATATGAAGATCAAGGAAGTGGTTGAGGAAATCAGGAGTAAAAACCCACAGAAGATAAGAAAGGGAAGCACAAAAGGTATTGGTGGGAAAAGGAATGGTGAAAATTTCGAATGGGGAAACCCTCATCTATTTATAGGGTTGGTTGACCTCAAAATCAAGGCCAAAAGCTACCTGCAAAGCATAAAAATCGAAGCGCCAATAGTGCAGGCATTTCATGGGGAAGATGCACAATGATGACGCGCGTGACAATGATGTCATATGACGTCACTTATGCCGGTTACGGCCTCAACAGACGTCGACTACCCGATTACGACCAAATTTCCTTCATAACGGACGTAGAATTATTCGCTCACCAAGGACGAGGTGCCCACAACCTTGATAAGCGGAGGGACTAATTGTATTGGTCAAAATTTGGTTCATGTTTTGTGATGACAATGGCCGAGATCGAAGTATAGCTCGACCAACGGTTAAGAGTCTGTGGTCCCAGTTCAAGTGAAGTCGAGCAGAAAACCTTAGCGACGATAGCCCAGTTTTGACTTAAAGATGGGGAATATTCTAACAGAATATTCCCTCCCTTGTACTTTTTTAGGATTTCTCTAAAGATGTCCCTTGTATATAGAACGCGAGGGGAAGAAAAAAGGGGGATCAATGAATCTTAGAAAGAACATCCTGTATTATTGACTATTGAAAGAATATACATTTCTTGTCTTATCTATTGATTTCCAAGTTAAGAATCACCTTTCTATATACAAGATCCAAGAACTCAGAAGCTCTTTTACATTGTCTATCACTTACTCAGCCGACAAACAAGATTGTTGATATTCAACACGTGGTATTTGGGCGTATAATCATCTGTTATTACACTTATTGCCCTTGCATGCATTTATTTCATACACTTATCCGTGTATTCATTGCCAATCATTGTTAGCTTATCAGTTCAGCATTTAATAGTACAACATCTCTGTTCCATTCAATAATCTGCACTATCATAGATCTAATAGTTATTAAGTCTAACCAGGATTAACCCGATATCTTGACTTAACAAACCTCATATCAAGTGTATTATCATATTTTTGGTAAAACAGATATAGCCGACACTAGGGTATACATAAGTCGGGTTGGTTCGGCCTTTTCAATTACAAAACCAAACTGATGGTGTCGAATTTTTAAATTTATAAACCAAACCAAACCAATAAAGTAAAATTTTTCAATCTCGGTTTTTCTTGGGCTTTTCGATTTTTTCTTTTCGATTTTCGGGTTTTCTCCCGGTAAAGTCTTAATAGCACAAAATATGTAACTTATGCTCCAAATATTTATTTTAGTCCTAGTAGGATACAACTATATAATATATTTCCAAAGAAAATAAAATAATAATATGAGATGAGTCATAACATTGTACTAAAATATTCAATAACATAGATAATAAAATTGCACAAAGAAAATATAACAAATTAATGCACAATAATAAAAATTAAAAAAATACTATATAGGTCGTGCTAAAATAATTACAACTAATAAATACTATTAATTACACAACCTAAGCATAAAAAACAAAAAAATAATTAGGTTATACATTTTCATTATAAATCAATGCAAAACTAAAAAATAGATATCCAACACAATTGTCATTCCTAGTGTTGAATTGAATTTCCTTTATTAGCATTAGTATTGATTTGAACTTTATTTGACTTACCACCTTTATGAGCTATAAATTTAATGGATCATTCAAGAATGTTAAGTCCTAACTTTAAAATAATACTTTTAAAGATAAAATTGTGAACAAGTTTAAAAAATATTTATAAATTATATTACAATAAATATTCATATGCATAAAATATTTTTTAAATTGTATAAATGTAATGTCGGATTGGTTTAGTTTGATTTGATTTTTTTTTAGTTAAAACTAAACAAAATCAATTATGGTCGGATTTTTTTTCAACAGTAAACTAAATCAAATTAAATCACAATTGAAATTTTTTTATCGATTGAACTTGAATTATCGGGTTGATATAATTTATCGATTTTGTTTATACACCTGGCCTACACATTGACCCTTTTAGACAGAAAAAAAGGTAAAGTTCTGTAAGAAGAGCATGAAAGCTTGATTGACTATTGGGTTTATATTTTTAGTTTAGAGAGTTGTCATGTAGTGCGTAACTTATGCATTAAGCCACATGAACTGGATTCACAAAATCTAAGCAATTGATTACTACCACTAAATTTTTAAAAGAATTATTTTCCCCACATTAATCTATTACGAAAACCCCCTCACCCAATTCAATTGGCCCACCTTCGTCATATGATGTTTTCAATTGGAAGTTTTCTAATTTTTTACACTTTATTAAAAAAAAATACAGTGCGGATTTTTGTAGAATTTCCTATACTGAATTTTACTTTTTCGAATTATAGACTCTAAATCCAAAGTTTGTTTCACAAATGTAAATAGCTGTATCGCCAATTTCAGTTGTTTTGATATCTAATATCGTGTTATTACTAATACTATCATTCAGTCGCGAAGCTATAATTTTTATTAAAGACTATCTAAATACAAAATTAAACAACTGCAAAGCCAAAGAAATTCAACGTAGTATAATAAATATGAATAAAACGGAAAAAATTCCAGCAATGCAGTGTAATTTTTCGATGAAAGAGTGTCAATCGAATAAATGTTTACTTTAGTTAATTTTCACTATCTAATATTTAATACAACGTAAATAACTATGTCATTTTATTTACATGTTTTACACGTTTATCCTAAACATAAGAGACACATTAAGGGCAATAAAATAGCAATAATGTCATTTTTTCATTCAATTTAGTTATTTTACTTTGTTATGTGTATTTATATATACAGTAAATATTTGGTTAGAGATGTGGGAAAGCTAAGGAAATACGTAATATTCTTTGCAGAAAAAGATTTTGAAGATCTTCTGAAGTCCAAGAAAAAATCCTTGCAATCCAAACAGTAGATTGTTTGAATTACCATATTTAAGTGGATCATTTGATAGATTCGGTTGCATGTCTCCCACGTGTGAGAAATTCACTTCCTCAAGACAAAATGTAAAAATAATAATAATAATTATTATTCGTGTCAAGTTTCAAAATTAATTGTCAAGAAAATATTTTCATAAAAAGTTACTTTTTGATGTTTGATTACTAGATTTATTTATTTTCTTGTAAAAGAAACTATTTTCGACTAAAGAAAATTAATTTTTCTCATATATTGATGAAAGTCACTTTTTGTGTGAAAATTCCTAGGAAAAATCGCCCATCGATGCGTATTGAACAACTTGTTCACTAGCAATAGTTCGTAAATTATACAGAAGATGTAAACTCACACTAAGTAAGTCGGTGCAACGAACTTTGACTAAGAAAACTGTCAGTGAGGATGACCGATCGTAAGTCTCCCACGTGAGAAACCACTCAACCAATCAAATCAACTAACCTCAACTCAACCAATCCTTCATGACGAAAAATCTTTCTTTTCGTGAAAAAATTAAAATAATTAATTTCATATTGCTTGTTCGTACGAATCATTATACTTATAATCAATCTTGTTTTTTTGGTCGAGATGACCGTATAATCGATCGTTATCACTCAAAAATATCATCAAAAAATCTTCATTTTGTTTTTTTATTTTAAATTTTTAATATACATCTCTCAAAGAATATTCTCCACCCAACAAACAAAAAATGGGAAAATATTTTCTAGTCAATTACCAAATTGGAGATAACCAGATAGTAGTAATATTAGTGGCACGGATTAGTAATTAAACGAAGACTTCAGGGGCATAAGTTTTAACCTCTCACATATACACTTCGTTTGGAAAAAAAGGACAAAAAGTAGGTCAGCGGCAAGAAAAAGGTTGACCGCTCTGACAACCTTTTGGTCCCCTACTTCACTTTTTCAGCTTTAATTTGTACAAAATTTAATCCAATTTTCAAAAAGAAACTTTATCTTTTTCCCTGTATAACCTATATAATCACTTATTTTACCAACATACCCTTCTCAATAATTATATGAAAAAGTTTATAACTTCTTTACTCGGACTTGAAATTGATCTTAATCATATTTCATTTTTTGATTTTAGTGCAATTAATAGTTTATCACTAAAAAGAAAAAAGAACTTGTTTTGCTTTTTTCTTGTGAACTTGCATTGCATTCACAAATTTGCTTTCCACTTCTTTCTTTTTGTTTGTTTTGGTCTAAAGAAACTTATATTGCCCCACATGAAAACTGGTTTTCTTGCCGGGAAACAGCCATTGTTAATTGTTTTCCTCCTAAAAACCACTAAAAGAGAAAAAAATTAGTTCTATTTCTTTTGGTTTTAACCATTTCTTCCTTTTTTCTCTTTTACATCTTCATAAAATTTTGATCTGTGAAGATAGTTTTAAGGAGCTTTAGATATATTACATCAGTGTAAGTCAAACTTCACTCTCACTCCTAATTTTTTCTCTAAAAATTTCTTGTTACTTTTTTTGCAAGTTCAAGCTTTGATTTAAAAAATCTTTTGGATTTTTGTTTAAACATTTGGTTTACTCTTTCTGATCTTTAGACTTTAAAACAGCAAGAACATTCTCTCTGGTCTGTACTTTGGTTGTTTCTGGTTCAAGTCTTAATATTTGTCAATAGAAAATTAAAGGGTCAGAAAATGTTTTTTTTTTTCTTCCTCGTACATTCCTTTTCTTTTCTGCTTTTTCAACATAGTGAAGTAAAAATGTTGAATTGCCATCTTGTGTTTTTCTACGAGGAATTTTAAAGAAAAAAAAAAGATTAGTTCTTTGAGGGTCTTTTTTTCCTGTTTATTAAAATGTGCAATAATGTTGGTTGAGTAGTACAAAAAAATGTAATCTTGTGCTGATTCTTAAATGTACTTGTTCTGATTCTAAACTGAGTTTCTACTGAAGCAAATATTAAGAAAGATCACTTCTTTTACTGCGCTTTTTTACAGTTGCAAAGCATTAATAAAAATCTGCTGAAGAAAATGGAGTCAAGAGAATCCATGAATTCAGGAGTTACAGTGATAGCTCCAGAAGCTCCATCAAACTATCAAATGGCACCAAGAACGGAAAATGCTCTGGTGCCGGCGGGAACATCGCCGGCGGTGACACTTCCGGTAGCTACTGGCATTCCACTTAGCTCAGAGAAGAAGAAGAGGGGCCGTCCTAGGAAGTATGGGCCAGATGGGGCAGTCACTCGGACACTTTCACCTATGCCCATTTCCGCGTCGGCCCCACCAACCTCCGGCAACTTCTTGTCGGAGAAAGTCAGTGTTGCTCGTCCTGCGTCGGAGAAAAAGCCTCGCAATAAAGTTGGAGCAGAAAATTTAGGTAATGGAGATGTTTATTGAACTCTATTTTGTGTGTGTGTGTGTGTGTGTTTTGTAGGACCTGGAATCTTGGAATCTTCAGTAGTTATGAACATGTTGGGATATGGGGTGTTACTGGGTTTTTATATATATTTTTTACATTAATGAAACTTGTGGAAACCTGGGACTTGAATTTGTCCATTTGGTAAATTAGTAGTACTAATTATTGTAGTTCTGAGGGGACCATGTATTCTTGATTTCATGATGGATAGCTGATATCACTGCAGTTTCTATCTTCTTTTTTATCTTCCTTCATTTTTGCCAAATGAAGATTTGAAATTTGTTTTTACAAATTATTAGAGATTGATTTGGCATTAGCTGATCAGGAGGACAAGATTTGTCGGGCCTGTTGGCATGGGCGAAGCTATATTGTCATAAGGGTGGTCGATTGATCACCCTTCGTCGAAACTGCATATATAGGTAAAATATTAGATTTTAGAAGTATATGACATATATTGATCACTCTTTTGTCGGAGAACTTTTTTCACTTCTTTCAAGTTTGAACACCCTCGGATAAATTTCTGGCTTCGCCATTACCTGTTGGGACTAACTGATCTGTGGTAGATATGTGCATGGATTCCTTCTGAATCAGGAAAGTGATTCTCTAGAGCTTAGTTTTGTGCAAAGAAAAAACAGATACTAATCCCTGTTTCTTAATTTACTTTACCAGCTTTATGTTACAATTTGGTTGAGTAAGAAATATCAAAAAGGTGATTTTCCTGTATTTTTCCTTTGGTTGCATGTAGTAAGAGTGAATATTGGCAGGAGAACTTATGTAGTAGCCTCGTTGAATAAAAAAAAATTCGGACGCTAATTATTTCCTTTTCCATATTGATTAATTTCCCCTTAGTGATGTGCTAAAATTAGCAATGCAACTCTTGTAACTGATTAAGTAGATGTCATCTTGTAGGTGAATGGATTTCATGTTCCACAGGTGGCAACTTTTTGCCACACATGATCACAGTTGAAGCTGGTGAGGTATGCTTTGGTATACAAGGAATTGCATTAACAGATAGAAAAGCTTTGTTTTGTCTTTCCCATGTCAGTATTGCTGCCTTTCCTACTATTTCATGTACATGTTACTGGTGATTTAAATTTCATTTTTCTTGGGTGGAGTACTGGTTGAGTGATGTCTCAATTCTCTTCTTAGTCAATAATATGTTGCGTGGACTCTCCAAGATGTAGCCGCACCCGTGTCGGATCCTTCAAAAATGCACTACTTTTGGAGGATCCGACACGTATCCGGACACATTTTCGGAGTGTCTGAGCAACATACTAACATAACTTGCAAAGGTAACCTAAACCTCCTTTGTTGAAGAATAAAGAGTGGATGACTATTTCTAAAAGTGAAGAAGCACGGCTTTTGGGGGGATGGGTCATTTTTGGGAATGCGTTTTAATTTCTCTGCAAGTGATTTCTTACGTGGTTATAGTCGGTCAGATGTTCTTCAAGAACTTCTACAATTGGAGCAACCATCTTTTCTGATTTTATTTGGCCAGTTTCTGCACTTCTATGGGATTATAGATTATGCTTTATGCATTATCCTTTTCCATGCAACTAGAGTTTTCTTTTGTAATTAGAATTTCTAACCAGGACTTGTCGATACTACCCAACCCTCTTCTTCTTTTTTGTTTATTTTCTCTGCTACTTCTCCAAATCAGAAAATACTTACTGTTTTATTGGCTGTTTAGGATGTTACAATGAAGATAATCTCATTTTCTCAGCAAGGACCTCGAGCTATTTGCATTATTTCTGCTGTTGGTTTGATATCAAATGTTACTCTACGGCAGCCAAATACTTCAGGGGGAACTTTGACTTATGAGGTTGGTCATTTGAGTGCTCAACAGTCAATAGCTCTTTGTTTTGCATCACATTATGGTGGTTATTATTTTTCTTTATCAATGGCTCACCCTTTCTTTGAACCTTGTCAATGATTGAACTTAAAGATATGAACATTATATAGTTTACTCGCAAGCATAGTAGTGCTGAAGTTGCCTCACAGATTGATCGTAGATGTATAGCAATTTCAGTAGAACTTATCGTGCTAGAGATGTATGCATGTTTGACAAGGCAGGGTCCAAGTTTTTCTTTTCTTTTACTACAAATGGAGCTGAATGTTTGAATTGAAAGAAGAGGCCATCATTTGGTCGAAAAGAAAAAGGACTACTAGATAGACAAACAAATGATAAGAAAAGGAAGTTAAATTTTGTGAGAACATTCAGTCTCTAAATTGTCCTAATAGACAAATTACTGGTTAGTGAATGAAACGTGCACAAATGGAGCTGAATGGATATTGAGAAATCATGTATCTGACCCCAACTAGTTTGGAATTGAGGCATAGTTATTACATTAAGAAAGCTGCATTCCTGCATGGTGCCCTCCGTGACATTTGATGAGTAATCAATCCCTTCTGTAATATTGTTGTGTAGGGTCGATTCGAAATCCTTTCTTTGTCTGGATCCTTTACTCCAACAGAGTTTGGGGGTTCTCGTACTAGCAGAACCGGAGGAATGAGCATTTCTTTGGCAAGTCCCGACGGTCGTGTTGTCGGAGGTACACTTGCAGGACTGTTAATAGCTGCTAGTCCTGTCCAGGTAACCTATTTATGTACTCTTGCAAGAATTCTAATAATTGAGGGTCTCAAATTTTGCTCTTTGAATATAATCAGGTTGTAGTGGGCAGTTTTCTACCAAGCAACTACCAAGAAGCCAAGCCAAAGAAACAGAAAGCAGAATCCAAAGCAATACCTTATGCAACGGTCTCTCCTGCTGCGCCCCATAGCTCTAATATGGAGCCTAGAAGTTCCAATGCACTCACTGTAAACATTCCTGGAGCTGGAAATCAAAATATTATTTCTTCCTCCACCATTCAAACGAATCACTGGACCGGTATGCCAACAGTTCAAGACTCGAGAAAGTCTGCAACAGATATTAATATATCATTGCAGGGAGAGTAGTCTAACTGGACAAGAATTCATTCCCAGATTCTGAACGCTGTACCAGAATAGTATAACTTGTGTTAGGATAGAATCTAGAATCTCTTCTTTCAGCTCAAGAGCATGTATTATGGTTGTGTAGCTGCAGATTATTAGTTCTAGGGAACTTTGAATGCTTTAATATAACACGTTTGGATTAAAAGTTGAAGATTCGTAATTTCACTCACATTGAGACTCTTTTTTGGGTAGTTTCAGTGAAATCTTGCATCTCAAATTCTGTAACAAGGCCTGTAAGCCTATAATATTACTACTATAATGGATACTTGTATAAACTATTAAAAATGTTTTACAAGTATATTTCATAAGCTCAAGTTGAAACTTGATTTCACCGTGAAAAAAAATAAAGAAAACCAACATCAATGATAGTGATAATAATCATATCTATATTATTATAAAAGCACGAATAATTTATGCTAAATGTTGAACGACTAAAATATCTTCGAAATATTGATTGGCTTTATAATTTAAAGATCTAATGGTATAATTCTTTTTCGATTTAAACTACACATATGTTGGCCTACAAACTTGATCCTACTTGAATTAGAAATGCAATTTCCTCTCTTTCTTCTATTTAGTTAGATGTTACGTCATTAGGATTGCAAATTACAACACCAATCAAGAAGTGCAAACATTTAATATTTCTACTACTTTAATTTCTACTTCATAGTTCAACAAAATATGTCCTGAATATTAATAAGGTTAAACATATTATTATTTTTCTTTCATAAAAGTTCTACTAAATGACAAAAAATATATAGACGACGTGGCAACGCACGTCTATAGAAACTAGTTATACTAAAAGTGGGAAGCACCCAAGTTAAAAGTTAAATTATTAAAATATCCACACAAAAAAATATTGGACTTTAAACCCTTAGTAAATAAATAAATAATTTCTTATAATAAATAATTTCTTATTATACTCTTTAGTATAATTGTTCTTCCAATATAAACACAAATGTATAAAAAAGTAAACGGGCTCATAATAAATAGTCTAAATCATGATAAGGGCGTTTTGTCCCTTCAATTTCTTGTCATTATTCTGCTCTTGAGAATCATCACCTATTTGAAACTACTACAATAAATAATGAATATTAAATTATTAATTGCTTAATAATGTTTCTTTTCCACTACTCTTAATTAATTAATATAAGGGAGTAACTGCTTAATGCTCCTTTTGGAATTCCAAGCTAGATTCATTGAAATATTTAATTTATGGGAATGTTCCGGATGGAATAGTAACAATTATGTTTGTTACACATTGTTATATAAAAAGACAAAACCCACTAAACCTGAAATATCACAACAGTGGCAGCAGATATGGGCATGGAGGTAAAAGTAGAGACTTTTGATGCGTTTCTATATATAGTCCCATATAAATCTTGCTATATATCAATTAATCTCTCCACATATTTCTATGAAAGATGGATATGGAGCAGTAAAAAATCACTTGAACCCATAAAAAGAAGTTGCTTCATTGCTAAGCTGATATACTGCTCAACGATTCAAACAAAGATCATATGACAAGTCATACAGTCGAAGAAATACATGTAGATAGCAGAAGTAGTGAACCAACTCTATCACTATTGTGCTAAACCCGGTCTATGTTGAATGACCATCATCAGATATAATTTGCAACATTTCAGATTAATAATCTGGTTTTTCATTAATATATCTAATGAATTTGGTCTATATTGAGATATGCATTGCAATTCCTCAAATTCTCACATGTAGCAATGGACAGAAGTTTGGATTCGAGCATTACCATATTCTCTCTTCTCTATCCACTGCTCATAGGTAAAAAATTAGAGATGAAACTCCGATAGACGAAAAAAATAGTGTTGATGAATTTTTATGCCTTTTATCCAAACAAGTTAATTTCTAAGTATTAGCATGAAGAGTTGTAGAGGAATTAGGACAAATCTAATTAGAAAATTTTAATGGTGTGCAATACAATTTGAGTTTCTTTTTCATTTGTGTTGTCCAATGTGTATTTAGGTTTTATCATATTATACTACTATTATATCTTTTCCGGATATTAATAAAGTGCATAATTGTCACCAGGGGCGGATTTAAGTTTATGCAAGCGGTGTCATCCGACACCGCTTTGATGGAAATTCTTACAAAATTATAGTATATAAATAATAGTTTAAAAAGATTACGAATAAGATTATATCAGGTAGAATTGTTAACAAACAAATACTTCTTGGTGTAGCGGATACTTTGTTTCTTGGCATTGAATTGGTCCCAGGTTCGATTCTGAACAGTGAAACAATTTTTACTTTTTTATATCTTCAACACGACATTAACCCCATATTCCAACTACTCAGCAAAGTTTATTTAGTGAAATTCTACGAAAAATATGTGAAAGGAATGGGCTGTCGAGAAAAAGTTCTTAATAATAATATTATTCGCTTATATTTTTAAAAATAATGCTTTTGTTTTATTAAGATGATCGATCTTGTTTTCAATGATTTTTATTATTGTTTTTCATTTATTTTCGGGTTCTTATGATGTTGCTATTATTCCTATGGTTCTATTGATGATATTAATATAGTGTTTCTTTTCGTCTTTTTGAACTCACTTTCGAAAACAACCTCCTTATTCTCCGAGGTAGGGGTAAGGTCTACATACATAATAAATGGTCAAAAGTGCATGATTTTGAGTGTATTGTCATCTCATTTGTCGTATGAGTTGCGGGAGATTACATGATATTTGAAGTGAACTATATTCATTAAATCCTTATTTGTAAGCGTGATCTGTACACTCATCCTTTCCGGACTCCACTTGTGGGAACTCACTGCGTACACCCCTGATTGTCACAGCAAATTTGTTAGTTTAGTTGTTTCTCCTTTAAACTTCCTTGAAGTCATAGCCTCTAAGGGTGATGTCACGACCCCAAATCTTAACAGGCCGTGATGGCGCCTATCGTGGAACTAGGCTAGCCGACCATCACTTTACTACGCATTTATTAAATTATAACAGTTCACAATATAACAATAAACATCAGTCATAATAAAGAAATAAATTATATAAGTCTAGCGCCCCCAATAATGAACTAAACAACCTCCCAGAACTGGAGTCAATAATCATGAGCATCTAAGAATAAATAAATCTAATTCTGCTAAAACTATAATATAAGTCTCTGAATCAAATGCTAAGACTAAATAAGGAAGGGAAATGGAGAAGTTGTGGACGCTGGACAGCTACCTCGAAATCCCGTGAAATGCTGCTATCGAACCTGCGTCAGCTACTGCTGCGAGCTAGTACCTGGATCTGTGCACAGAGGCACAGGGAGTCTTTATGAGTACGCCAACTCAGTAGTAATGAAAATAAATCACAGTCTGAGTAATATAAACACACAGAACAGATACACAATTTTACAAAAGCCAGTAAAATACCAAATCACCAGGTAGTATTCAGCAAATACATAAGTTCGAGATCAGTTTCCAGAAATCCTTTGAACCAAGTGTTATATTAGTATATCTCAGGAAAATTCTCAGTAAAACCAGTTTGAAAACGAAGTGAATCACAGTTTGAAAACTCAGTAAAAATCTTCATAAAACTGCCCCTCGGGCCATAATCATTTCTCATCACAATATCTTTCAGTATTAGCCCATCAGTCAACCTCACAATCACTCTTCCCATCAGGCAACCTCACAATCACTCTTCCCATCAGGCAACCTCACAATCACTCTGCCCATCAGGCAACCTCACAATCACTCTGTCCATCAGGCAACCTCACCATCACTCTTCATAAGCCCCGCGTGCATCACTCAATCGGCACCGACGCTCACTAGGGGTGTGTTACAGACTCCGGAGGGGCTCCTACAGCCCAAGCGCTAAAATAAGCCACAACATGACATAAATCACACACAATATAGGCCTGCAACCTCACTCATATCATATCATCCTCACAAATATAGGCCAGCAGCCTCACTCAGTCACACACTCCCAATTTGCCCTTGATGCCATAATATACCGGATTCTCGACCCAAAAACAGTGTTTCATTTTCAAGAAGTAGTATCAGAATACTCTAAGTGTCAAAAATATTCCACAGAAAAGACTGAGTAAAAAATCATAACATCTCAGTGAGGAAAAATAAAGTAAACACAACCCTCAAAGGGTAAACAAGTCGGCACTAGGCCCCAAACACGGCTTACAGCCCAATTCATATCATAATAAAATAATACTAATTCAAGCATAGGCTTAGAAATAGGTTTCGTAACTCAATAGTCGCCTAAATAGGAAAGATGTTTCCAAAGTTTCCACCTTTTCATTTCAAACCCGTGAAAGGGTGCATAGTCCGGAGTTTCATACCCTCAGGACAGGATTTAAAGACATTACTTACCTCAAAACTAGCCCGGAACTATTCCGCAATGCGCTTGCCTCTCGAATCAACCTCCGAAGGCTCCAAATCTAACAAGTTTAAATTTTTATCATCAATATGTGCTTAAGGAACGAATTCCAATTGAAAGATATCAAATTTAGCTCAAAAATCCGAAACCGGTCAAAGCCCGACCCCAGGGCCCGCATCCCGAAACTTAGAAATTTTTATACAAAAAAGTTCTTCATCCTCTCACGAGTCCGTACATATAAAGAACACCAAAATCGGAGTTCGTTTGACCCTTCAAATCGACCCTTGAAGGTCTCATAATCTCAAGCCCTAAAACCAAATTTTTCTACTGATTTTCCATGAATTTACACTGATTTTATGCTCTATAATCACTCATAATCGAGTTTTAATGACTAGAACACTTACCTCTATGGAGAACAAGAATTTCCCTCTTCGAAATCGCCCCCAAGAGCTCTTTTCCGTACAACAATGGTGTAAAAATAAGGTTTAAGTCGCGAAGGGTTTATTTTATTTTTCTGAATAGTGGTTCCGCGCCTGCGGCCACTTTAGCGCACCTGCGGAGAATCCCCAAAACCCGGCCTCCGCACCTGCGCTTGTCCTTCCGCATCTGCGGCTTCGCAGGTGCGGAAAGCACCTGCGGAATTCCCCCGTCTCACCCAACCTCGCACCTGCGTGGATTTTGCCGCTCCTGCGGCCCCGCACCTTCGATAAAACATCCGCAGGTGCGGAAATCACAGAAGAAAGCATCAGCAGCGGTTTGCTACAAGTTCCCAATTCCGAACTTCCCGTTATTCATACGAAATCCATCCCGAGCCCCTCGGGACCTCAACCAATTATACCAACACGTCATAAATGATCATTCAAACTTAGTTGCACCCTCAAAACACCAAAACTAACATCAAAATACCAAATTCGCATCGGATTCAAGCCTAAGAACTTCGAAAATTCTAAAATCCACCAATGACGCCGAAACTATCCAAAACAACTCCGATTGACCTGAAATTTTGCGGACAAGTCCAAAATGACATTACGAACCTGTTCCAACTGTCGGAATCCCATTCCGACCCCGATAACCTATTTTCCACTACCGTCCGGAAATCGCCAAAAACTAACTTTCGCCAATTCAAGCCTAATTCTACATCGGACATCACAAAATTATTCTGAGCACACTCCTAAGTCCCAAATCACCTATTGAAGCTATCTGAGCCATAAAATCCTCATTCCGAGGTCATTTACCAATAAGTCAACTCTCTGTTGACTTTTCCCATTTTAAGGCTATTTTTAAAGGCTAATTGACTGAACTCTCACTACAACCATTCGATTTCAAGCCTATCAACTCTAATACATCAAATACAGTATAACTAATCTATAACAAGTCAATAACAACAATTACAAATGCAGGTTTTTTTTACGTAACGATGGATTGGGTCGTTACATTCTCCCCCTCTTAAACAAACGTTCGTCCTCGAACGGGTCTAGAAACATA
>ML294367.1:1225-14119 GCA_005239495.1 Nicotiana undulata
CATGAAATCAAGTAGAAATCACACCTTAATGATCCTTAGGCTATAGGTGAGTGATCCCTTCGAGAATTTTCGGAATTTGACCATGAGAGGCCGGGGTTGGAAATTGGGAATTCTTCAAGAATGGCGATTTTATTGAATAACTAAGATAAGTTATCACATTGTACATGCATTGATGTTATTGTATATATTTTGACTAGTTGCGAGTCCTCGGGTATAGAATTCGGAGTTTCGGGCGCAATTGTGGTCCGATGGGTAGATTCGACACGAGGTGAGTCTCCTTTCTAGCCTTGTAAGAGGGAATTGTCCCCATAGGTGAAGTATATGCTATGTGTAACTTGTTTTGGGGCTACGTACGCGCCAAGTGACGAGAGTCTGTACGTAGCGGCTATTATTGTTATGTCTGGGTAGTTAGGCCCACATCATGCCTTGTATGGTTTTCCTGTAATGCCTTAAATATGTTTTCTTTTCTTTGTAATGCTTCATATGATTTATTGTAATGCCATATGTACTACAAAATTATGTTTTGCATCGCATTATTCTTCTGAGGCTTTATTGAAAAGAAATTGTGAAATATATGGGAGCGGGCCGTACGCCACGGTGGAATTGAAAAGAAATTGTGAAATATATGGAACGGGCCGTACGCCACGGCGGAATTGAAAAGATATTGTGAAATATAAGGGAGCGGGTCGTACGCCATGGCGGAATTGAAAAGAAATTGTGAAATATATGGGAGCGGGCCGTACGCCACGGCAGAATTTAAAAGAAATTGTGAAATATATGGGAGTGGGCCGTACGCCACGGCGGAATTGAAAAGTAATTGAAATATATGGGATCAGGCCTTACGCCACGGTAGTGTTGAAAGCAATTGAAATATATGGGATCGGGCCGTACGCCACAGTAGGGTTGAAAAGAGATTGAAATGAATATGGGATCGGGCCGTACGCCACGGCGAGTGTAGAAAGTACCTTATGGGAGCGGGCCGTACGCCACGGCGGATCTAAGAATTTGTGATTATTGTTTCATTCGGTGGTCTTACTCTTGAAAGTGTTTTATCATTTAAGTTCAGTAGCTGTTTGGATTTTTCTGCTTCTAGTATATGTATTTGTTGCTTATTTCCCTGACATGCCTACTGTATTTCATCATATTTTATCATATGTTATTACTGCTGGACCTTAGTGAGTATCGAGTCGACCTCTCGTCACTACTTCTTTGAGTTTAGGCGGGATACTCACTAGGTACATATTTATTTAATATGTACTCATGTTGCACTTTCTTTTTTTCTGTACTTGACTGTACAGGTCCAGAGGCTGGCACGTCTGACTATCAGGCCAGTGCTGGATATTGATAGCGTGGTCATACTTCACGGTGAGCTGCTTTCCAGGCGACTTTCTAGCAACACCCTGGAGCTTTTTTGTTGTATTCCTCTGTCCATTTCATTCAGACAGAGACTCTGTATATATTGTAGTCATTGTATATTCAGTAGTTTCCCTTGACACTCGTGACACTAGTTCCTGGCACACACGCATGGTGTATTTATATTGTTGGGGTTTTGGGATGTATATCCATGTGTATGTTATATCTCGGCTTTGTATCTACTATGACTTACTTTCGCTCAAGGCTAGTATCATGTTAGTTGTTATAACTGGTAATCTCTGACTTGTTTAATTAGATGGGAAGGGTATCACTTGGTGTGATTTGCATTGGCTTGCCTAACCCCTTCGTTGGGCGCCATCACGACTCGGATTAGGATTCTGGATCGTGACACTCCCAATATCAGAATCCCCATACGGAGCTATTCCAAGACTCAAAATGCCAAACGGACATTGCTAACACTGAAATGCACTACAACCCCTATTTATGAAATTCTTCCCAAAATGCCAACTTCCACAATAGATTCCGAAATGCTCCCAGACCATCCAAAACCCAATCTGGACATACGCCCAAGTCCAATATCATAGTACGAACCCGTTGGAACCTCTAGATACTGATTCCGAGGTCGTTTACTCAAAAATCCACACCTAACCAATTCTTCCAACTTAAAACTTCAAAAATGAGAATTCTCTTTCTAAATCGACTCTGAACTTCCTAAAATTCAGTTCCGAACACGCGTGCAAGTCATGATACCTGAAGTTAAGCTACTCATGGCCTCAAACCGCTGAACGACGCACTAGAGCTCAAAACGACCAGTCGGGTCGTTACACAAATTGACATATAAAAAAGATATATATCGTGAATCATTTCATCAATTAAACCATCATATAGCGAAGATATGTATAAAAGGCATGTCTACATTTTTTAGCTATCATATAGAGAAGATATCCCGTAAAAAATATGTATACATCCAAGGAGTTAGCATATAGAGAAGATATGCAAAGTCCAAACACTAATCAATTTTTAATATCCGCATATACATCATCAATGAGAAACATAAGAGGACGATCCTAGGGGGATGGATCCTTATACACAAGCATTATGAACAACTCACATGCCATAATTATAACAACCGCATGTACAACTTACGTGCTATAATCATAATAACCACACAGACAACTCATGTGCTATAATAATTCAACCCCACAAACTAATTATATGTTGTCAATTCAGTCCATCCCATAAAAAACATATACACAAACACATATGTACGAACAACGGATATCAAATCACATACTCATGGATTGAGAGAAATAGCATGCTAAGGTGTATGCATATGCGAAGTGTGTGACCATAACTCAGATTAGGCGGGTACGCCATATAATAACAATTATCATGTTCAAACAGGAAATTAAAACCTACACATGATCTCTAGAAAGATTCTACATATAAAACATGATGGAAGGAACTACAATATCCAAAACAACCCATGTTATAACCTAAAGACTACCCCAAATAAGGATAAATCGGTGCACGTACAAATTCTCTTTACCTCGCATGTATGTCACCCCACACGCAACCAATATCCTTAATGTAAGCAAAAATCCCTCATGCCAAAGCTAGGCATGATATTTACCTCAAACAATCTAAATCAAACCTTCGACACAACTTTCCCCTTCGAAATGTCCTATGAATGGCTCAAAATTAGCCAAATATCGAACAAGCGGGTCAAATAATACAAGAGAAAGTGATTTCATAAAAACAATGTTCAATGTTTATCATTCTCAAGAAGTCAACCAAAAAGTCAACTCGGGCTCGCTTCTCAGAACCTAATAAAACTCACAAATTTTGATTACCCATTCAATTATGAGTCCAAATATACAATTTCATCCAAATCGGGGTTCAAATTTCAATTATTCACTTTTCAAAGCTTAGGACAAAACCTCAAGTTTTGCTCCAAATTTTTTAGATTTATGTGTAAATATTTGTGGGATATCGTAATATATAATCTAAACTGAGTGGGAATTAATTACCCATTGTAACAAAAATGTCCTAAAATATTACTCCAAGTTGAAATCTAGGTCTCAAAATATGAGAAAATGAGCAACAAATCCCGAAAACCTAAACATGTAAATTGCACCAAAATCATACTATGCGATCGTGTTCTAAAGCTACGTGACTGTGAAGCACAAAATGTCATTTCCCCAAAACCATACTATCCAATCACGTTTGAAGCCCTTCCATCGTGACAACCAAGCAGTCCACCCCACAAACGCGAACTATCATTCGTGAACGTGAATGCCATTGCGCCCCCAGCCTGCTCCGCCTATACGTAAATGCGACATCACCTATGCGAACGCGAAGCAATCCTCATAAAACTACACGATCGCGCCTAGTCTCCTGCAAATTCGATGAACGAAGCTCTAGCCGACCAATCCTTCACTCTGATCGCGAGCCTCTGCTCTGCGATCGTGAAGCACTTCTGCACACCAGCAACTCAATTGCTGCAAACTTAGGGGATATTGTCTGAAACCACCTCGAAACTCACCAGAGACCCTCGGGTCCAAACATACCAAAAAGTCCGAATTCATGATCCAAATTTATCCAAAGTCTCCAAGCACCTCAAATAATATCAAAATCAAGAATTGAAAATCAAATCATTCTTTTAACTTTCAAATATTTCAACTATGTCGAACACATTTGGATCACACTTAGATATTCCAGATCATAATCGAACTTTGTACACAAGTTTCAGTAAACTAAATAAACCTATTCAAGATATCAAAATCATAATAGCTGATAACACTGAAGTCTACTTACGGTCAAACATTTGAATTCTCAAATTCTTCAAATTAACAACTTTCAACAAATAGAGCCAAAACCTTCTAGGAATATTTAAATTCCAATCTGAACATACGCCCAAGTTCAAAATCACCATATGAACCTATTGAAACCATCAAATCCCGATTCCGAGGTCGTTTACTCAAAAGTCAAATGTTAGTCAATTCTTCTATAATGAGAATCATTCTTCCAAACCAATTCTGAACCTTTCAAAAATTAAAACCAATCATACATGCTCGTCATAATACATCATATGATGCAACTCAAGGTCTTAAATCACAAAACAAAATGCTAGAACTCATAATGATCGGTTGGGTCGTTATATCAGGATTAGGTGACACACGACGTGTAGACATGGGTTGAATGGCTCTCTTTTTTAGGTACATAGTGTGGTACCACTTCTATTAATTTGCGATAGATGTCATGATGTTTTTACTTTCTTTTAGTCGAGAATTATCCGAAGTGTTTAGTTCTATTCTTTAGTGTAGATGCTCCATGTATAATTGTGTTCCATTATAGTAACAAAATTATGCACGAAATATATGAGAAGATATTTATTTTATTTGATTTTATTGTTTTTATGAAGGCCTTTTATGAAAGGCCTTCATGTATGGTATTAAATTTAAAAATGTCCTATGGCTTGATGTAAGAATATATAATATTTTCAAATGGTTTTCATAGTTATATTTGATTTTTGATTTTCATGCATATGGTTGGATGTGAAGGGATTTTGAGTATCTCTTGGGGTACAAGTGCAATATCAACAACAACAACAACAACAACTACCCAGTAAAGTCCCACAAAGTAGGGTCTGGGGAGGGTAATCTGTACGCTGGCCTTATCCTCACCCCGAAAGGGCAGAGATGTTGTTTCCAATAGACCCTCGGCTCAGGAGGACGGAGGTAAACACGAAAAGATAATTCATTAGTAACTCCAATAGAAAACATGAAAGTAGTAGCATAAACATAAAACCATCAGATAAGGGACATGAAATACCATTAGCCAGTATCTAAGGGAAGAGAGCGCTCAACATAGACCGCAAGTCCTCTAAGATCAATCCTATCCAAACCCGCCCCACCCCGGGACTGAAGAATGAAAAGCTCTACTACCCCCTATCCTACAACCCTAATACTAGACCTCCAGACCTTCCTATCAAGAGCCATGTCCTCGGAAATCTGCAGTCTCACCATGTCCTACCTAATCACCTCTCCCCAATACTTTTTCGGCCGCCTTCTACCTCTCCTCGTACCTACCACCGCCAATCGCTCACACCTCCTCACCTGGGCATCAAGGCTCCTTCTTCGCACGTACCTGAACCATCTAAGCCTCGCTTCCCGCATCTTATCGTCCACCGACGCCACGCCCACCTTCTCCCGAATATCTTCATTCCTAATCCTATCTATCATAGTGTGCCCGCACATCCATCTAAGCATTCTCATCTCTGCTACCCTCATCCTTTGAATATGAGAGTTCTTAACCGGCCAACACTCTGCCCCATACTAATGTTTTAGACATCAATACCACACAAGAATATAGGTTAAATGTGTGGTACCTACTTTTTCGAGTGCTGTCTCACAAGAAGAACCTGGTTCTTCTTTGTGTTCCAACTTCTACTGGTGCGGAATGATAAAAGTAGGATTTGCTCAAACTCTTCACTAAAAACTCTGAGCCAAACGGACTTACAAAATAAACTCTTTTGTAATCCTAGGACTACTCTAATCCCTTTGTATCAACTAGCCTCTAGCTAATTTCTACAAGCTTCAAGTTAACTCTAACTTGAACAATGTGTACCTATTATAATTGCTTCTAAGAAAGCTGAAATGATACAATGTTAAAACTCCTACTACAATCAACTAGACTCAATACACAAATGATGGAACTGATTCTTCTAGCTGATCTATAGCCTTTGTATCGCACAATAATTCTGCTTGCAAAATAACTCTGGAAATTTTGCTTTCAGATCTTGATTCACTTCAGTACTTGTGCGTCCCAAATTTCAGCAGGAATACTTCGAGTATTTATAGAGTCAGTAGTTGAGTTTGTCGTTCAATTCTAGTACAACTCTAACTGGGTGAAAGAGTTCGAATTAAACTCAACTTCCTTCCTTTGTTACTATCCTTGCTGAATTCAACTTCATCTTCTTATCAGTTTGCAACCTTTTCGCAGTAGGAGACAATCTCTTTGTTCATTGATACTTCACAACCACATTTATCTCCTATGCATATACGGTTCATGTGCCAGCTATTCATCAAGTATGTGTGCTCTGGTAGACATGGTTTAACTGGTCAGACATTTGTCAATCTTCAAAACTATGCAGTGACTTGGGTCAACAAATTCCCCCTTTTTGATGATGACAAACTCTGTGCTTAATCCTGTATACACTTCAAACACTTTGTACGATTTTAAGCATTAATCATAGAGAAACCAGGTTCATTAGGTTATAAATATCACTTTGAAATTTTTTGAAAAAGTCAGTAGTTCAGCAGATATCTTCCCCCTTTTGGAATCATCGAAAAGTTACAAAATGATACACTTACCAGAATTATTAATTATTACTCATGGCCATTTGAGGCAACTACATGCAGGTGCAAAGCATGATTAATCAATACAAGAAACCAATAAATGTAAGCTAAATAAGAAATTGAGACAAGTCAATAACTAAATAGCATATTCATTGATTAGGAACGAACATCAAACACCAGACAATTAAAAACAAAAACAACCAAAAACCATGAGCAAAACAGAATTAAGAAAAACATAAACAAGTCCAAAAAGACAGAAACAAGTCCCGAACTGGGCACTGAAGGGTTATTGGGTAGCTCTGGACAACCTAAGAATGGGAAGGTGCAGACGAGGTTGTGGTCTTGGATTATAGAAGAGAAAGCATTTGTTGAAGAACACCCTCGTTCTTTTCCTTCTCTTTTGCTAATTCAGCCCTGAGAGCATCCCGCTCAGCTTCAACCTCAATCACACGAGATTTCAAATGAAGGATCTCCATATCCTTGATCTCGCTTTCCTGCACCAGAGTTCTTACTTTGCTGTTGACTGGCTGCTTCCTAGATGAACCAGGTTCATCTGCAGGAACATTGATAATGTAATCACATGTCAGCAAAGTTTCCTTCCCAAAATAATCCTTGGCAGTCGCCATTTCAGCCTTCTTCGCATGAACCCCAAAATGTGCAAGCACAGATGTCAGAATGAATCCATATGGGATTGCATGTGCTTTGGTTCCATTCACAACTCTGTCCAAGAGTTGGATGATGAAAGCTGGCCAATTGATATGCCCTCCCCTGTACTGACACTCCATCAGAGTCAGATCCATATAGTTGGCTATGTGCCTTCTTTCTTGTTTGGGCAGCAGGAATTTGATGACAAACTCGAAGAACAACTTGTGCTCTGGCTTCATTTCACTTTTGTAGACCGGCCTGGGTTCAATCTCCCTCTCATTGTCATTGAAATATCTGGTGATGTTGATTGCTGAGGCCATCCCATCTAGACAAGGTCATCTCTGCCTTGTGTAGTCCTCATAGCCCTCAGTTGGTATGTTTAGAATTTCACCCAGATCCTTAGCATCAAAAGAAACTTGAACTCCTTTGACCATAGAAGTGACCCTGCCGTCTTTAACAATGGCATTTCCCATGAATTCCACTAATTCAGCCCTTGTCAACCTACCTTCCATGCGAAGGACCATGTCCTTCCATCCCTGCACGTCCAGAGTGTCCTGTAGGTATCTCATTCCAGGCTCCTCTAGATCTTTGAACAACTTGCCCTTCAAGACTGTTCTCTTGCCAAACATTATGATTCTGTCAGTATCCACATCATCTTCCTTCTCCTCTTCTCCACTCCAGTCTGCATCATCATCTGTCTCTACAACCTTCACTTTCTTTCCCTTGGACAAAGCAGCTAACTTCTTTGAAGAAGCGGCGGACAAAGCAGCTGACTTCTTTGAAGAAGCCTTAGCTTTTTTGGGTTTTGGTGTCCCAACCACAACTGGAGCAAGCTGCTTCTCTTGTTGGACCAGGTCCAACGTCTCTTCTTCAATAACAACAGCCTCAACAGGCTCTGTAATCTTAGCTTTACCCTTTGCTGCCTTCTTTTTCCTGCTCTCTTGTAGAGCCTTCTCCAACTTTTCTTCTTCTTCTCTCACAGTATTACGAGTAGCATGCACCTTAGGGACAGGAGCATCAGCAGAAACAGTAGCTTTCCTCTTCTTTGGAGGAACTGGGGTGGATGCTTTCTTGGACTTCTGAGTCATCCTTTTCTTGGGGTTATAGGACTCCCCCAGTTTCTTTAGCCTTTCATCCAATGTCTTGTCCCCAGATGAACCAGGTTCATCTACTCCTTTCCTCAAGCTTGCTAGACCTGCCGCTGCTTCCTCGACTACACTAGTTCCCCCTAAGTTTGTGACATCTCCTTCAACATTCTCAGGAATGGGACCACAGAGAGCCAAAGTGGTTCCATCCTCCCCAGATCCCCTGCCAACTCATTCACCCTCTATATCAATAACTCTTACTTTCCTCTGCCTATTCGGCACTTCAATATCAACAACAGACCCCACCAAGATGAACCAATTTTCAGTAGTAGCAATTGCAGAATTGATTTTATGATTACCTTTCGCAGAACTTGTTGAACCAGGTGCTTCATCCTCATTGGCTGATTTAAAAGATTCACTTGATGATCCTGACTTAGAACCTTTGTCAGATTGGATAAGTTCCTCCAAGAATTTTTCCCTAGACCTAGAAGCAACAGATTTCCTGGCAAGAACTTTGACATGACAATTCTTGGGGGCTGGAGTAGGGTTTGGTGTGGGTTCAGGAATAGGTGGGTTTTCAGGGGTTGAGGACCTATCTGGTGATTGAGAATTGTATACAGATGGAGAATTAGAGTCAGATTCATAATTTCCTCCATCCTAATCACGATTTGGGGATGAAGTGGAAGAAGAAGCAGGTGGTGGTGAAGACATGATTAAGCGTGTTAGAAGAGAGAAAAGGTTGATCAATTTTGGTTTGTGTAGAGTGAGTTGAACTTGGTTCGACGGTTACTTTATAAAGAGAAGAATAATGATGATCCTTTTATAAGATGTGGCTAGGGATAATCACAATGGCAGAGTATTAACTCAAGTGGGAGTCTAATCGATATAGGACTGACATTGATTAGACAGTTATTTTCCCCCTAAAACTAGCCTAATTAAGTGAGACGGTACTTCTTGAAACTGGTTCAATTTTGGGTAAGTACGAAGTATTTGGAGTTGAACCATAAGTAGATAGAGTCATGCTCATGTATGACTGTACTTGATTTAATAAATGAATGGAGATGAGAACGTACCTCGTTAATCAAATGAACCAGCATGGATGGACCAAGTTCATCATGTTAAGGTCTTTAATTTGCCTCAATTATCAAAGATAGAGAAACATCATTAGTACCCAAGGAATCATACTAATACATGGCAAAAGAGTATGGCAATAAAGACATGATACTGAGTAATGATTAGTCTGATTGAGTACCTAATTAACATTTACCAATTTTTTTTCTTTCATTTTTTTCATTTTTGTTTTTCAATTAGGTGATCTTAATCATCCCTAATTCAAGCCTGTTTCTCTCAAAATGCTCCCTACTTAGTGCTTTAGTGAATATGGCAGCAATTTAATGATCAGTAGCACAAAATTTGATTGAGATCATTCCTTTTTCATAGTTATACCTTAGGAAATGATGCCTAACATCTATGTGCTTAGTTATATTATGATGAACCGGGTTCTTCGTCATACTAATAGCACTAGTGTTATCACAAAAAATAGGAATGCATCCCACATCTATACCAAAGTCCATGAGTTGTTGCTTGATCCATAGCAACTGAGCACAGCAAGAGGCTACAGCCACATATTCAGCCTCAACAATAGACAAAGCTACTGAATTCTGTTTCTTGGTGGCCCAATACACAAGGCAGGAGCCCAAAAAGTGAGCCATGCCTGAAGTACTTTTCCTGTCAACCAGGAAACCCATATAATCAGCATCATCATATCCTACAAGGTCGAAATTACTACCTTTAGGATACCAAAGGCACAAATCAGTGGTGCCTTTCAGATATTTCAAAATTTGTTTTACTGCAGTGAGGTGGGACTCCTTTGGATTTTCCTGAAACCTAGCACACAGTGCCACACTGAACACAATATCAGGTCTACTTGCAGTGAGATATAATAGAGACCCAATCATTCCTCTGTATTGCTTCTTATCAACGGATGAACCAGGTTCATCCACATCCAATTTGGTAGCTGTGGCTTTGGGGGTGTCTATTTCCTTTGAGTCCTCCATTTTAAACTTCTTGAGGAGTTCTTTCACATACTTTTGTTGATGAATCATTGTTCCATGTGGGTTTTGCTTGATTTGCAAGCCTAAGAAGAAGTTTAGCTCACCCATCATACTCATTTCAAACTCACTCCCCATAAGTGTAGCAAATTCCTTACTCAGTTTTTCAGTAGTTGCTCCAAATATAATATCATCCACATATATTTGCACAACCAGGAGTTCATTACCCTTTTCCTATAAGAACAAGGTGTTGTCAATTTTACCTCATTTGTACCCATGTTCTAACAGGAATTTTGATAGTCGCTCATACCATGCTCTAGGTGCTTGTTTGAGACCATAGAGAGCCTTGTCAAGTTTGTATACGTGGTTGTGAATCCTTGCTTTCAAAACCTGGAGGCTGTTTGACAAATACATCTTCCTTCAAATAGCCATTGAGAAAGGCACTCTTAACATCCATCTGATGGAGAGTGAATTCCATATGTGCAGCAAATGCTGTAAGAAGTCTGATTGACTCCAGTCTTTCCATAGGGGCAAATGTCTCATCATATTCAATTCCCTCTTCTTGACTATACCCTTGAACAACCAGTCTTGCCTTGTTTCTTATAACAGTTCCATCCTCATCGAGCTTGTTCCTGAAGACCCACTTAGTGCCAATTACTGATCTGTCTAGTGGTCTGGGTACCAAGTGCCATACTTGACTTCTTTCAAACTGATTAAGTTCCTCTTGCATGGCATTTACCCAATCAGCATCTTGTAGGGCTTCACCAATGTTCTTTGGTTTGATTAAGGATAGGAAGTCATCAAACGCACACAAATTTTTCAAGGAAGCTCTTGTTATGATTCTGGATGACAAATCTGTTATGATGTTCTCAAGAGGGTGAGAACTCTGATATCTGTGTGGTTTGAGTACTAGTTGTTCACTTCTGGATAGTTCCATGTTGTTTTGTTGTTGTGGAACAGGATCAGGGCCATGATTCACATGTTGAGTTCCCCCTGTCATGTTGATTGGGGTAGTTGGACCTGGTCCATCACATGTTCCATCTTCCATGGCTGATTTAATATGTTCACTGCTTCTCACCAGTCCAAGCTCCACATCTTCTGGTTCCTGTCTCTCAGAAAGAGTGTTAGTTTCATCAAAGACAACATGCACACTCTCTTCCACACACATAGTTCTTTTATTGTACACTTTATAGGCTTTTCTATGTGATGAATATCCCAAGAATACTCCCTCATCACTTCTGGGATCAAATTTACCTATGGAATCTTTGCCATTATTATGCACAAAGCATTTGCATCCGAAAGCCCTAAGATGGGATATGTTGGGCTTTCTCCCTTTAAGTAATTCATAAGGAGTCTTCTCTACCAGTGGCCTGGTCATACATCTATTGAATATATAGCAAGTAGTGTTTATTGCTTTAGCCCAGAAGCTGTGTGGTAGTTTGCTATAAAGAAGCATGGTTCTTGCCATGTATTCAAGAGTTCTATTCTTTCTTTCCACAACCCCATTTTGTTGTGGGGTTCTAGGGGCAGAAAAGTTGTGATTGATACCATGTTCATCACAAAACTCAGCAAACATAGCATTTTCAAATTCAGTACCATGGTCAGATCTTATTGATGTTAGTTGATGTCCTAACTGATTTTGAGTTTTCTTAACAAATGCGATGAACATATCAAATGCTTCATCCTTAGATGCCAGAAATAAGGTCCACGTGAACCTTGAGTAATCATCAACTAACACCATCACATATTTCTTACCACCTCTGCTCAGAGTTCTCATTGGACCACACAGATCCAGATGAACCAGTTCCAACGTCCTGGTGGTACTGACAATTTTCTTACTTTTGAATGAGGATCTTACCTGCTTCCTGATAAGTTGGTATTTTACCAACTTAAATCCTCTCAATACTTAAGCTTTTATGTAATTTTATTGAGAAAATAAGGCGTTCACTGATGATTATTGGCATATTTCAGGTGTCAAGTGATTTAGAGTGGATTGTGAAGAAATCAAGTGAAAACAAGTCAAAAAAAAAGCTAAAATGGAAAGTAGGAAAATCTGCCCAGTTGTTACACTATGCGATCGCATATATTGTAATGCGATTGCAGAAGCTGAAGGTTGTATAACACTGCGAACGCAGAGGACAAAGTGCAAACGCACAGAAGAAGCAAGGCCAGTCAGCATAGGGTCAAACCTCATGTGCGAACGCATGGGTTTATATGCGATCGCATTGACTTGGAAAGTCAAACCTCTGCGAACGCAGGCTATTAGGTGCGATCGCATAGTAGTATTTTCTGGGCAGTCATGGGCAGTTTTGTAATTTCACGTTTTAATCCCCAAACCTCTTATATACTCGACCCAGCAGATATTTTCTGCATCTTTGG
>ML294369.1:0-88726 GCA_005239495.1 Nicotiana undulata
CTGAGCTTACATCAATTGACTTACAATGTACTCTCACGTACGCAAACATGGGGTGTAACAGTTGAAACTCCAAGGGGAGCTTGAACATGTGCGAAACTTGGCTAATCTATCCTTCTCACTTAGTGTCCCAAATGTTAATCATCCAAACACCCAAAATCCCATACCTTATAAGAATATCCCAAACAAACAAAATCCTCCCACAACTCACCACCATACAACTCCACCGAAAACTCTGACTATTCAACCACAATACAATACTTGCCACACTTAGAGAAAAACCATACCGATCGTCCCTGAACCGCAAAACTCAACAAATGAACACCTCTATGCCCAGGCGCCAAGCCATCATAACAACACCATGTACGTGGAGACTCTACCTCACTCCACCCAACTCGTTTCTTACATACCTGAATCCTGTAGGAAGGATATTCTTATCAAGAATTTGGCCGAAGAACTCAAGAAACTGACTAACCGAGTCCATGGCGTTGAAGGAAGTAAAAGAGTTGAAGGATTGAACCATGAAGATCTATGCATACAGCCCGATGTGGAGCTGCTAGAGGGTTACAAGCCTCCTAAGTTCGAGATGTTCGACGACACATGTGATCCTAGGGTCCATCTGAGGACCTATTGTGATAAATTGGTTGGAGTGGGAAGAGATGAGAAGATTCGTATGAAATTATTCACGAGGAGCCTCACATGAGATGCTCTGTCTTGGTACATCATCCAGGACCCTAAGAAGTAGTCCAATCGGATAAACATGGCATCAGATTTCATGGACATGTTCAGGTTCAACATGGAGAATGCACCAGACGTGTTTTATATCCAGAACCTCAAGAAAAATCCCACCGAAACTTTTTTGCGAGACTTCCACTCGGTGGAGATTTGAAGCAGCCAATGTCAGGCCTGCCCTAGATGAAGAAAAAATGAACAAATTCTTTGTCCGAGCAGAAGACCAACAGTATTATGAGAGGATGGTGGTGATTGAAAACCAAAAATTCTCTGACATCATCAAGTTAGGTGAGAGAATTGAAGAATGGATTAAGAGTGGAATGGTTACCAACTTTGAAGCACTACAAGAAACGAACAAGGCCCTACAGTCTGGCGGAATATCCAAGAAGAAAGATGTGGGAGCTGTAATTTTTGCACAGGGACCTAAATCCCCATTGACATATCGAACCTCTCCACTCACAAACCGAACACCCTCGCTAACATATCAGCCATCTACCCCACCTTCTTATCAACCCACATCTCTCATATATTCCAAACCAGCCCCTGCATATTACAGATACAACTCTCAACCATCTCACTTCTAGTCACCCCTTGCTCGCCAAAATGTCCAAAGACCTCGACCCAATTTTGACCGCAGGTCGCCAAAGCAATATACTGCCATTGCCGAACCTATTGACCAACTGTATGAAAGATGCTGGTTATGTCACCCCTATCCCTGCGGTGACCCCTGAAAATACATCATAGTGGGTCAATCCAAATAAAAAACATGTGCATACCATTCTGCCATGAAGGGACATACAATCGATGAATGACGCTCACTGAAGGATAAGATCCAGTATCTGATTGATAATAAGATCATCCAAGCAAAAGAGGCTACTCCCGACGTCCGCAAAAATCCGCTCCCAGATCATAGGGGTGGAGGCATCAACATGATAGAGATAGAGAGGGAATGAGACCTAGAGGGGTCGATCTGGTTGATCAAAGAAGGTGATGACCTGAAGAAGCCAACGGTCACACTGAATCCCATTATAGTCCAGATTCAGTCGTCAGGAGATGATGAGGTAGCTGCATTAGTTCCATTCGGGTTTGAATCGGCATCACTTGCCAATGCACCTGTGCCGTTTGAGGTTGAAATAATTCCGCTTGCCACTGTACCTATCCCATTTGAAGTAAAGATAGCCACATCAATCAAAGTGATAATGTCAATCACGCCGCATTTCAAAACTAATGTTGTACCTTGGGATTAAATATTCGAGGCAAGAAGGAAAGGTAAGGTCAAGATAGAAGAAATTGGTGTTGCACAGGGGATAACCACGACCGGCAGGGTCTATAAACCTGAACACTTGGTAGAGTCTAGCAAACATGCTTCCAACAGACCACCCATCATTGAAACGGGTCCGGATGATCTATGGAGGAGGGTGCAAGCCAAGGAATACTCAGTCATAGACCAACTGAACAAAACTCCCGCCCAGATATCTATTCTATCATTGCTGCAGAATTCGAAGGCGCACAAGAATGCTTTGATGGAAGTGTTGAACGAAGCATATGTGCCTAATAGCATAACCAATGGAGAAATGGCCAACATGGTGGGGCAAGTACTGGAAAGTCAAAAAATTACTTTCCACGAGGATGAACTGCCGCCCGAAGGGCTAAGTCACAACAGGGCTATGCACATCACTGTGCAGTGTGAGGATTATTTCATCATCGGGATTCTGATCGATGAGGGATCCAGTCTCAACATCTATCCATTGACAACACTCACGAAATTGTGAAAGGAATTGTACGAGATAAGAGAAACGTCCATGAACGTAAAGGCTTTCGACGGTTCTTAGAGGGCCACCATGGGATAAATCAATCTTTGTATACAGAAGGGGCCTACGTGGTTTGAGGTTGAATTTCATGTGTTAGATATATCTGCGTCCTACAACTTGTTATTGGAACGGCCATGGATACATGCCACTGACATCAACATTGCATCAGGCAGCGAACTTTGAATGGAACAACAAGGAAGTAATCATCAATGGAGATGGAAGCAACCCTATCTTTAGTCTCCAGACCATCCCGGTAGTTGACCGTAGGAGAATGCTGGGTAGAGAAACCTACCACCACATCGAGTGGGTCAACGCAATAGATAAGGACAAGTGGTGGGACAGTAAGATCGAAAGTATATTGAATTGAAGCAGATACAAGCCTGGAAAAGGACACGACAAGAATCCTCAAGGGATTTCCAACTCGATACAGCTGAAGTGCAATGGCATGACTTTTGTTTTGGGATACAAGTAAACTTGACAAGAGTACAAGAACTGGTCGCCACCATGGCGCTATCCCTATTATCCATTGGAACAACCTATATCGCATCTGGAGCAGACCTTCTAGCGAGCTGATATCATAGAGGGTCAGAAGAAGAAGAAGCACTAGCAGCCTTGTAGAATCTGTTCCTGGAAGATGATGATATATACTAATGTGTTATTGTTGAGGAGTAGGAGGAGAGGGAAAGCCCTACCATTGAAGCTGTGAGCAAGGGATGATTACTCAAGAATTGGACTGTCAGACCATCTAGGGCCCGATGAGTCCCGGGTAGCAAGGCTGAACAAGCATTATTTAATTCATTTTTTCTTTCCAATAAAATCCTAATGTTCCAAAAACATTCGTTTAAATTATCAAATAATCGCTTTTACGTTTTAATGAATGAGTATTTATTATTATAATTTTCTCTCATTACTTTTATCTATACAGCATTACTATTTCATGTCTTGATGAACCAATGACTGTGACATAGAAGGAGGCAATGCAACAAAAGAACAGTGATTCAGAAGAAGAGGATGTCGTACCCGATGAAATTGTCAGAGAAGTAGAGGATTTTGAGAACATAACTAAGTCCATTCTGGACGAAACTAAGGTAGTCAATCTGGGAGATTCATACACTGTCAAAGAAACTCGCATCAACATCCACCTGTCACCGTCAAAGACAAAAGAATACACAAAATTCTTGAAAGAGTATGTAGACATATTTTCATGGTCGTACGATGACATGACTGGTCTAAGTACATTCATTGTGGCTCACAAGTTGCCGACAAATCCAATGTGCCCGCCAGTGAAGCGGAAACTCCAGAAGTTCAAGCCTGATATGAGTCTGAAAAGAGGAGGTTACCAAATAAATTAATGCTAAGGCCCTCAGGGTTGTTGAATATCCTACATGGTTAGCCAACATCGTGGCAGTGCCTAAGAAGGATGGAAAGTTAGGGTTTGTGTCGACTATAGGTATCTCAACCGGGCCAGTTGTGAAGACCTGTAAAATTGCATGTCTAAAATAATGCCCGAATAGGTCCCTGTGTTGTTGTAACTGTAGAAATTCTTAAAAACGGATCTTTTTGAGTAAAAAGTACCCTGGGACATAAAAGATACAATTTTCCAGAATTGTGCTGTTATGCGACACACTATGCGATCGCATAAAAAGTATGCAGACCGCATAGTGGTCGCATACATGGACAGACTTCTGTCCAGTTTTAGGACATCTATGCGGCCCAAGATGCGATCACATCTTGGAAATGCAGACCGTATAACTGTCGCATTCTTGCACCTCCATTTTTGCGGAGGAGGTTATGCAACGCACTATGCGATCGCATAACAGGTATGCGGACCGCATAGTGGTCGCATACCTTGGCAGTCCGGTCTTAGTTCTTGCCCATTTTAGGGCCAACTATGTGGCAAGAATGCGGACCGCATAGCAAGAATGCGATCACATTCTTGACCGCATTCCTGCTCGGG
Organism: Nicotiana undulata; assembly: GCA_005239495.1. Classification (NCBI taxonomy): domain Eukaryota; kingdom Viridiplantae; phylum Streptophyta; class Magnoliopsida; order Solanales; family Solanaceae; genus Nicotiana; species Nicotiana undulata. The sequence goes on from ML294369.1 coordinate 4,498, forward strand.
GCTCTTTAATTTCTAATTTTCGCACCCGACCCCCAGTTTAATAAAACACCCCTCCCCTTCATTATAATGGGTATCTGAACAAAAATAGAGAGAAGTGTGTCACACCCCAAAATTGAGGGACGAGACCGGCGCCTGACCAGATGAACCCAGTCAAGCGGACCTGGATTGCCTTTCCTACCCAACGTAGTGCCCCATGTTCATAACGTTCATTATTCCATGTGAGTTAGATAATCTAGATTCACAGTACAATTTACAACATGATTCCATCTTTCCTCTTTTAACTTTCAACAATAGATAATCCAAAACATACAAGTTACATACAACATTTCTGATTTACAATCCAAATTTACGAGTGAGTACAACTACCGCCCAAAATATACACACACGCATATATATACACAACCCACACAGTGTCTACGGAGCCTCTAAGAGTACTAGGAGTTTTACATAAACTTCGCAACAAGGCCCGGCTATACCTTTTACAACATAAGCAAAAGAGAATGGTATAATCCACACACGGCCCCGAGAGGAAATTGGGCTCACCAAAACTGCTGAAGAGATGAAGAGGAAGCACCACTAATGGCGGGCTGAGCTACCTGCTATAGAACCACCTACATCCATATAAAAGATGTATCACCCCCGGCAAAAGGGACGTTAGTACTGAGGAATAGTACTAGTATGTATAAACAAACTTCACTCTAAGTAAAATCAAGTAATGCACAAATAGAAAGAAATCAACGAACCAACAAGTATTGCACAAAGATACAGAGACAAACACAATTGAGGGTTTCATAGATTCCTATTTCAACACAATCACATTTCAGCCATATTACATTCTGTTGCGGCGTGCATCCTGATCCCACCGTACAATCACATTCCACCCTTATTACTTCTCACATATCACCCTTGTTCCTCCTATTGCGGCACGAAACCCGATCCCGCCGGACAATCATATTTCATAGCAACAACAACAACCCACAATTAAATCACAAAGATTCATGCCATCAAGAGTACAATTTCATAACCACCAACAATCATGTGTTCACAATAGTCTTTATCAACCATTAATTCCATCACAAATATTTTCATCAACAAGAATATAAATTTACATCCAACAATCCGCATGAAATCAAGCAACAATAACCTTGCACGGCAATGAGTCATGTACAATACTGCCACTGTCGTTTAGTTCAATTAAATCAATTCGTAACTCCTTTACATCACTTGTTACACATCCCTTAGCACTTAGATACATTCACACATTTGGGTTTTGTTACCATTCTTATATACAACCTTATTCAAGCACTTAAAGAACATTGCATATGATAGAGTAATCATAAAGAAATCATATTCCACAATTTCAATTAACATGATAATCGACTAAGAGAATCTAAGAATGAAATCTTACACCTCAATACTTCAGAACAATCAATTCACATATGCTCATCAAGAAACTCATACCGAATGCTCGGACACCAACAAGGTGACTCTACGAAGATTAAAGTCAGCCATACATACCTTCTGTCGAATTTCCCCTTTAATTTCTATCACAATCCACCGAACCGTCTAGCACTGTCAATCTATTCTACAATGTGACATATTTCACTTAGAATTTAGGAATCTTGAATTCAATTGAGCATTTTATCAAACACTATGTGACCCCTTAGATTACTAACCCCCCTTTTTTGTGAATAATTACCCAAACTCGTTTTCCCCTTACTAGATTACGAAACTTAACTCAATTACATGTACGTTTTAAACTTTAAATTTCAAGAACCAACCTATGTGTGTTTCATTCTTAACCAAAATCTGAGAAATTAGGGAAATAGGGTGAAGACTTACCTCTTTGAGTGAAGAAGATGACATTTACTCGATAATTTTCAGGCTTGAGTGATTTTGGAAAATCAAATTGGATGATGTTGAAACCCTCTCTCTCAAGAACTCTCTTTTGCCCTCTCTATTTTTGGTCAGAAAATCGTTAAAAATGAAGGGAAGGGGTGTTTTATTAAATAGGGGGTCGGGTTTTAAATTTAAAAAATATGAGCCCATACACAGAAATGCGGTCAGGAATGCGATCGCATTCCTGCTATGTGCTCCGCATTCTTTTCACAGAAATGGCCCTCAAATGGGCCAAAATTAACAATCTGCCCAGATATGCGACCACTATGCGTTCCGCATACCTGTTATGCGATCGCATAGTGCGTCGCATAACCTCACTCGCAAAAAACATGGGGTAAGAATGCGACAACTATGCGGTCCGCATACCCAAAATGCGATCGTATTCTGGGCTGCACAGTTTTCCTTAATTTGGATAGTAGGCTGTCCAGGTATGTGAACATTATGCGATCGCATAGTGCGTCGCATAACGCGCAATTCCTGGAAAATTTTATCTTTCAACTTCCGGGGTACTTTTTACTCAAAATAGGTCCGTTTTAAGAATTTCTACAGTTATAACATCACAGGGACCTACTCGAGCATTATTTTAGACATAGAATTCTACAGGTCTTTACAAAGTGAGAGTAGGTACTAGAGAGAGAAGTCATCTTCTTCACCAAATTGATTCTTCAAACGTCACTCGGGCCCGGAAGTTATGAAGTAATCTTCATCTTCTTCACTCTAAGAGGTAAGTCCCCACCCCATTTCCTTTTAATTCTCGGATTTTTGTTAGAATGAAGCACACATAGGTTGGTTCTTGAGAATAAAAGATAAGACTTGCATGCATGTGAATAATCTTCCATGACCTAGTAAAAGAAATCTAGTTAGAGTAATCTTTCACTAAAAAAGGGATTAATTAATCAAAGAGACCACATAGTGTTTGATTAAATGCCTAAATGAGTTGAGTTATGTTCATGTTTCCAAATTTCTAAGTGAAATATGTCACATTGTGGAATAGATTGACGGTGCTAGATGGTCCGATGATTTGTGATAAAAAACTAAAGGGGGAATATGATTCGAGGTATGTATGAAAAACTTTAATCTTTGAAGAGTTACCTTGTTGGTGTCCAAGGATACGGTAAGAATTTCTTGCTTGAGTATATGTTAATTGATTGTCCGGCGGTGTTGAAGTGCATGATTTCATTTCCTGATTTTCTTAGTTGACTCCCATGCTAATTGAGAATGTGAAGGGTGATTCTCTATGATTATCATATCATGTGTAAGGCTTGTTAAACGTTCAAATATGTCGATATGGGAGTATGTGCTACTAAATGAAATAATGTTAATGTACCCTAATGTGGGAATGTATTTAATTGCTAAAGGTCGTGTGTGGTAAATGATGAACAAAAATTGTGAATGGAATTAGTTGAGTTAAATAATTTTTGCAACACCATATATGAATCACTGTTTGGTAAGGATCATTGTGCCTTGATTTCACATAGTTATGGGTTGATATTAACTTATGTTCTTGATGATGAAAATCGCTGTGATTTAATTGACTGGTTGTTGTTGCTATCAATGTGATTGTACGTTGGGATTGGGTTGCATGCCGCAACACGAAGTAATAAGGGTAGAGAGGCAATAAGGGTGAAATGTGAATGTACGGTGGGATCGGGTTGGGAGCCGCAATACGAAGTAATAAGGGTGGAGAGGTAATAAGGGTGAAATGTGAACGGATGAATAATTGAAATGAGTAACTGTGAAATCTTTATTGTGATTTTCTTTATATTTATGTGGTATATGTGTGGCTTTCCTAACTGCCCTCCAAATGTGTACTATTTGATTTTACTTAGAATACACTTTGTTCATACATACTAGTACTATTCAACGGTGTACTAACGTCCCTTTTGCCGGGGCGCTACATCTTTTAAATGGATGTAGGTGGTTCAATAGCAGGTAGCTCAGCCCACTGTTAGTGGTGCCTCCTCTTCCTTTTTTTAGCTGTTATGGTGAGCCCCATTTCCTCTCGGGGCCGTGTGTGGACTATATCATTCTCTTTTGCTTAGGTTGTAAAAGGTATAGCCGGGGCCTTGTTACCGGCAAGTTATGTAAAACTCCTAGTACTCTTAGACGCTCCGTAGGCACTGTGTGGGTTGTATATATGTATATTTTGGGCGGTAGTTGTACTCACTCGTAGTTGTGGATCGCATTGGAAAAGTTGTATGTCTTATATATGTTTTTGGATTATAAAATGTTGAAAGTTAAAAGAGGAAAATGTACTTATGTTGTAAATCGTACTTTGTATTTAAATTGGCTAATTCTTATGGAACAATGTATATTATGAACATGGGGTAATGTGCTGGGTAGGAAAGGTAATCCAGGTCCGCTTGACTGGGTTCATCCGGTTAGAAGCCGGTCTCGTTCCTCGGTTTTGGGGTGTGACACTAGTCCAAAGGATGATTTTCCCCTTTCAAACATACACATCCTGATTGACAATAGTGCCAAGCATGAACTTCAGTCGTTCATAGATTCTTTTGCCGGTTACCATCAGATCTGGATGGACAAAGAAGAAGCTGAGAAAACGGCCTTCATTACATCGTGGGGAGTATACTGCTAGAAGATGATGACATTCGGCCTAAAGGATGAAGAGGCCACTTACATGAGAGATATGACTACTATCTTCCATGACATGATACATAAATAGATCGAGGTATATGTGGACGACGTCATCATCAAGTCCAAGAAAGCCAACGACCATATAGCAGATCTGAGGATGTTCTTCAACAGATTGCAGAAATACAACCTGAAATTAAACCCCGAGAAGTGTGCATTCAGGGTTCTTGCTGGAAAATTGCTTGGTTTCATCGTCAGTCGTCGAGGAATAGAATTTGATCCATCAAAGGTCAAGGCCATCCAGGAGTTGCCACCACCAAGAAATAAGAAGGATGTAATAAGTTTCCTGGGACGCCTTAATTACATCTGCCGGTTCATAGCCCAGTCCACGGTCATATGTGAACCAATCTTCAAGATGTTAAAGAAAGATGTTGCGACCAAATGGACCGAGGATTGTCAAAAGACCTTTGACATAATTAAGGAGTACTTATCAACACCGCCCGACTTGGTACCGCCAGAGCCAGGTACCCTTGCTACTCTACCTCGTAGTGCTAGATGGAGCATTCGGCTGCGTTCTGGGGCAGCACAACGAGACAGTGAGAAAAGAGTAGGCTATATATTATCTGAGTAAAAAGTTCACTCCACACGAGGCATGGTATTCTCTACTGGAACGTACCTGTTGTGCTCTAACCTGGGTAGCCCAGAAACCGAGGCATTACTTATGTTCCTACACAACATACCTCATCTTAAGAATGGATACCTTGAAGTATATATTTCAGAAACCCATGCCCACTACCAAGCTGGCTAAGTGGAAAATCCTTCTGATTGAGTTCAACATCGTCTATGTGACTCAGAAAGCGGTCAAGGGACAAGCGTTGAAGGCCATCTTGCAGAGAACCCCGTGGATGGAGAATACGAACCCCTGAAAACGTATTTTTCTGATGAAGAAGTGTTGTTCATAGGAGAAGACATTGCAGAATCCTATGACGGTTGGAGAATGTTCTTTGATGGAGCAGGGAATTTTAAAGGAGTCAGAATTGGAGCTGTCCTTGTATCAGAAACCGGTCAACATTATCCGGTATCTGCTAAACTCAGATTACCCTACACTAACAATATGGTAGAGTATGAAGCCTGCATCCTAGGGATCAACATGGCCATTGAAATAAATATTCAGGAGCTGCTGGTAATTGGTGACTCAGACCTGCTAATACACCAAGTACAAGGAGAATGTATCTTTGTCTTTTCGGAGTTCAAGAGTCAATCATCACTGACAATGGATTTAATCTCAACAGTGATACGATAAAGCCATGTGCGAGACTTTCAAGATCAAGCACAAGAATTCTACATCCTATAGATCTTAGATGAATGGAGCTGTAGAAGCCGCCAACAAGAACATCAAGAAGATATTGAGAAAGATGGTAGAAAAACACAAACAGTGGCACGAAAAGCTATCATTTTCCTTACTGGGATACCACACCACAGTCCGCACATCAACCAGGGAAACTCCTTACTTATTGGTTTATGGTACCGAAGTTGTTATTCCTGTCGAAGTGGAGAATCCTTCCTTAAGAATCATACAAGAAGCTGAGCTCAGCGATGTAGGATGGATAATGAACCGTTATGAGCGACTAGCCCTCATAGACGGGAAAAGAATGAATGCAGTATGTCATGGACAAAATTATCAAAACAGAATGACCAGAGCCTTCAACAAAAGAATCAAGCCAAGAGAGTTCACACCGGGGCAACTAGTGTTGAAAAAGATCTTTCTGCATCAACATGAAGCCAAAGGTAAATTCTCTCCCAACTGGCAAGGTCCATACATGGTTCACTGGGTACTTTCAGGAGGAGCTCTCATACTTACAGAAATGGACACGGAAGTCTGGCCAAAGCCAATCAATTCCGATGCAGTCAAGCGCTACTATGTGTAATTCTTTATGCTTTTATCAAATGATGTAAATTGAACTACGCCTGACCTGATTCCCGTTTACGAGGGGATACGTAGGCAGCACTATGGGTTCGGTCATAATTCAACAAAAATCTCATTTTCCCCCCGCAATTAGAAACTGGGCAGAATTTTTAGGAGGACCCTCAAAATTCTGAAGCAAATTTAGCCGATCGCAGCATGCGCAACAGTCAAAGACGTTAACCCATCTAACTAGGGCAGAGTTTTGAGGAAGGACCCTCAAAATTTCGTAGCATGAGAGGTTTCAATGTCTTGAACCATGTAACGGTCGTCAGTTCATCTAAATTTCTTAAAATATATTTTTTACTATGTCTTTACAAAATCATGCATGCTTGCCTTCAAAATCGCTCTGTTTAGAAAATGCTACCCCGATGATATAAACAGGATCATCAGACCAAGCAGAACGAGTCAAGCAAAGACAGTAGGGATACGAACCAACCTTCCCCATCTACAGAACTCACGATTTTTCTTTGGATGCGGGAACAAAGAATAAACATGTTCAAAGTCACAATTCTCAAAACAATTTCCATCGCCGAAGTTTGTTGTCATCACAAAGAATAAACATGCTCCATAGTCACAATTTTCACAACAATCGCAATGTCGAAATCTGCTAGCAGCTAAGAAATTATACCATCATTTGCTATTAATTCTTCTGCATAAGGCTAAGCTCTGCCTTCATCTTCCATGGGACTAGGCTATGTCTCGCATTTTGCATGAGGCTAAGATTTTCCTCCATCTACATAAGGCTAATCTCTACCTTTCATTTGTATAAGGCTAATCTCTGCCTTCCCTTGCATGAGGCTAAGCTCTGCCTGCATCTTGCATGAGGTTAAGCTCTACCTCCACTCTGCATAAGGCTAATCTCTGCCTTCCCTTGCATAAGGCTAATCTCTGCCTTCATCTGCATGAGGCTAAGCTCTGCCTCCATCTTGCATGAGGTTAGGTACTACCTCTATTTGCATAAGTGTAATCTCTGCCTTCCCTTACATAAGGTTAATCGATTCCTTCCCCCCGCATGAGACTAAGCTCTGTATCCATCTTACATGAGGTTAAACTCTACCTCTATTTTGCATAAGGCTAATCTTTGCCTTCCCTTGCATAAGGCTAATCTCTACCTTCACCTGCATAAGGCTAATCTCTGCCTTCATTTGCATGAGACTAAGATCTGTCTACATACTTGTATGAGGCTAAGCTTTGCCTCCAATTTACTTTTTCACCGAGACTAAGCGTTGTCTCTCAAACATTATTTACTTCTCTCCTCTTTCGGGCTAAGCTCTGCCCTCCAATTCGCAAGACTAAGCTTTGTCTTGTCAATATTATATTATTGCATTTCATGGGCTGAAATATTGCCAACTTGTCCAAAGGCGTCATAGTCTAAACATCATCATCCTCATAGCCGGAAGACACCATGCCATGGCCTGAAGATCTCTCTCAATTTTTGCATATCATTATTCAAAAGGCGTCATAGTTCGGAGGCACCATCGTCAAGGCCCGAGAACATCATTTCATGGCCTCTGAATCTCTCATAAAACAATTCATGGCCCAGGACATCATGGTCTAAGGACGTCATCCCTAACCGTCCGAAGATAACTCTCATAGTCCAATGGGAACCTGCATCATGTTTAAATTTATGCAAAATATATGCTTGTAGTATTCTTATTAGCAGGTAACCCGGCAAGGAACGTCTATCCAGTTCCCTTAGCTATATAAAACCCGATCTCCCCGAAAACCGTCCATTCACCCATCCCTAGATATTGCGTTCGTTCTTGCATTGACTTCACCGGTATGTTTTGCCGATGAATCAGAAACTACATACAGCCTGATTCCTGTAAAACCAGGTATATGTAGGAAGCTCAGAAGCCAGTGTGCGGCCTAAAATCTCCCAAATCGTTTTGCTCGGTCAAAATTGGCCATCATATCTTTACCCGACAACTCTTTCATTTTTTCCAGGTAAAGAGAGACAACTGTTGATACCCAAGTTTTCCCAAAAAATATTTTAAATTGCATACATACCTTCAAAAGCATGCATTGATAGAAATTGGTATTTTCCTATAATTTTTCTACAATCTTATTGATTTGTCTAGCATTGTATTCCATATAAATAATTACAAAATTGCATCACAAATGATTTCAAAGGCATTTCTTGATTTAATTTATTATTTATGGTCTTATTAAGACCAAATTGTTCCATGAATAGCCACATTGGCACCTTTTGGCTATAATTGCAATAACTTTGCAATTATATCCCACATGTAATTTTGTACTATTTTTATCATAAATTAGTCCTTTGTATTTTAAAATACTAAATAATCATTTTAAACTATTTTTCTACGCATGAAGTTCATTTTTAATAATTACTAGCTATTTTATAATTTTTTTTAACTTATTTAAATTGGCTATTTAACAAATAGCCTATTTCATTTCGATTTTAGCCTAAATTAAATCTGCCCCAACCCCTAATTAAATTAGCCCAATACCGCAAGCCCAATCCACTAATCCTACCCGACGCAGTTCTTGTTAGATCTTGGTCGTTGATCAATTTGGATCAACGGCCCAGATTTAACCTTTCCTAATTTAACCTAACCTATACCCCCAAACCCCTCTCATTCTCTCATCTCTCACCCGCCGTCACACTCCTCTCATTCTCTCAAACTCCCTCTGCCTAACCATGGCTTCCATTCACCGGCTGCTTATTCATCGGTATTGATGGTGGTTCTCACCACAACCCCTAGCCTCAATGGCTCCTCCATGACCGGATTCATTCCATCTCGGAGGTCCTCAAGGATCCAGTGGTTGTTCACTTACCCCCTGGGCATGTGCTCACAATTCTCAGGCCACCATGGCCCGATTGAGTAAGATCTTTCTATTTTTCGGCTAGACCTATGGATTTCTTAGTCGGTCTCTCTATTTCTGGGTTATTTTTCAAGAAAAACCTAATATCTTCTCCTATACCTCTTAGATCTATAACAGATATTAGGTTTTTCCGAGCTATTTTCATTTGTTTTATGAAAAAAATTTTATTTCTCAAAGCATCGCTTTATTTTCCCATTAGGGTTTATGGAACCTTTCTTCAAAACATAATTCTTGTCTTTTAAGGTTGTTCTGTGATTCTCATACGTTTAAACGACTTTTTGTTAAGTTGCTTTTTAATCTTAATTTGTTATGTTAAAACCTTAGTTTTAACACTATGTTATAATTTCTGAGTACATCCTTGCTTTTCGATTCTGCTAAGTGTGTGTTCGATTCTCATGAGCATGCCTCAATTGATTAAAGTGTTTTCTGATTTTTACCCTAGTAATGTTTTATCAGGGTTTTCTATTTGGTTCTGTTTACTTACACTCTATTTATCTGTTTATTCATGGAAGTCTATACTGTTTCCCTTAATATTAGTACTATTTTCGATTCTTTGAATCCCTAATTTCCTGTCTTAATATCCTTTCTGATTTCCGACCTCTAAATTATTTTCTTGCCTTATTATGTGGTTGACTATACTGTTAATTGATTCCTATGTTATTTCCTTAATTAGAATCTTATGTACCTAGCACTAATTTCTTACTCTGTACCTATTGTGTTTGAATTATTTCCTTATTTGTTATGCTCCAGCTATACATGATTTCTTCCCTTACTTGTTACATGTTCCTTTTCGTTTGAACTTATTCCCTTAATTAAGGGAAGACTTGGACTGATTTTACTCTAATTGATTCCGAGTTCTATAATTACTAAACAATTTGACTATTACCTTATTTACCTAACTTTCAAACTACTATATATATTGTTCTCTTCTACTCTCATTAGAAAGTCTTCTAGACACGTACTCACATTAGTTTACAATTCTCTCATACACTCAAAAACTCTTCTGCTTATTTTTGTTACTTGATATTGTTACTAAATTAGCCAGCTGCAAGCCAAGGCTAATTATTGCACTTTCCTGTTCTTCACTTTGTGTCTATTCTCCTTACTGGTATGTTCTGATTTTAAATTCAAGTTCCAAAATCAATGTGAATCTTCTACTTCTTTAGTTTATCACTGTACTAATATGTTTCTGTCTACTGTTTGCTTCTCTACATGTGTTAAACTTGTTTTACTTAGTATACTAGGTATGTTCTAAACCCTTTTAGGATCAGCATATTTATGAGTATGTTTGCTCTCCTTGTAATCTGTCTCAATGTGACTCTATTCTGTATGTGAATGCTTGTTTGTGTGTTTCCTAGTTCTGGTATGCCCCTATTGTGTAAAACCAATTGTTACCCTAAGTTGTTCTGATTGTATGCTCAATTCTGTTTGATACCTTTATGTCTTCTATTTTTTGTTCTTAAATTCATAATCTTATACTATGTTTACACCATTAGTTATCCCCAATCCCATAAGTCCCTAAGTACTTCTGATTCTATGCAACCATGTCCCCAATTAGCAATTCTGAAACTCATGACCTATTGTCTGCTACTCCCTGAGACTTCGATGCTTGTGCTTGTTATGTGCTCACCTTGGGTGCTATATTTGTCCCTAACTCCCCATACCCCTATGTGAAGGATTGTTGTTTGAGTGTTGTTGAACCTGGTATTTTCTGCAGTTGATCTATTGTTTGTTTAATTACCCTACTCTGGTTGAAAATACTTTGCTAATAAACCACTTCATACTTTTATAAAAATCAACTGAGCCTTTTCAATATTGTTTTATACCAAAGCATTTTCCAAACTATGTCAAGCACTCTCACTCTACTCTTAGGTCCATAGGTTCTTCCCCTCCAGTGTGTGACTGCCTTGGGATTCATGTGAGATCCCTCTGAACTCTGATGCACTAGGGTTGGCTCTTCCACATTGCACTTACTCAGTTCTGGTTATGAAATCTAGGTGTGAGCACTACCCGGGATCCTTGAGGTCCTTAGGGAACTCTGACACACCCGGACATGAGAAAGGCTATGAAACTTTGACAGAGACGGTTATGAACATCTGGAATCTTTAGGGTACTTGGGCCTGCTTCAGGCTCCCTATAGTTTAACTTCTTCTTTTCCTTTATCTATTTAGGTAATTTATTCAGCCGATCTGTAATAATTATTTGTAAATAGATATTGAGGATGGCTAGTGACATGGGGAGGGTAACTATATAGTTTTATCAATGTCACTAGGTAGAAATCATGCCTTAGGCTTTTACATACCCTATATCTGCATTAGAATCCATGCTTAGGACCAACATATTCATTCAAATCGTGCCAAACATGCATTAGAAATCATGTCTTTAGGGCTTTCATGCTTACTTCTTCAACGTACATCATGTCCTTAATTTATGCTCAGGCCTACCGCTTAGAGATCCTGCTCTTAGGATAATAAAATTAATATAAAAACAGTTACTCCTGGGCATTCAAGATCATGTCTCCATCATCTTGTAACTCTTTGTGAATTTTAGAAATCATGGCTTTAGGAATTCTGTGTATCCTGAAATTATACCATCCTGTATTTATATGTGCATATTAGATATCCTGCTCTAGGATTTCGTTTGCATCTGCTTAACCACGCCTAGTTCAACTACTGACTCGTGAAAGAGGTAAAAAAAGTGTCACATCTAATTGTCTTGCTCTTAATAAAACTAGTAATAATATCTGCATTCTCGTATCACCTAGAACATCATGCTTTTGGGTAAAATAACTTCTGAATTGTTTTTAACAATTCTGGTAATTATTATGCACAATCTCACGCCTAGGCAAGCCTTAGGTAATCAATCTATCTAAGAACTGGAAAATTGTGTTTACTATTTAAAGACACAGGTTTTAAATAGTAGGAAAACTGATTAGGTCATTGCTATTGACTTTATAAACAAGCTGCATATTTCTGTGCACTGATATTCACTTAGATATCCTATCTTAGAATCCTGTCTAATAAAACTGCCTCTTGTTTGTGTTTGTGACGTGTTGCTTATGTGCATTATCTGTGGAGGTAATTCCTAGCCTCGTAACTGCTTTGGTGCATTTATCTGATCAGTACTATTTGTTCTTACTTGTCTCCTAGAATTTTCTCCTTTAAAAAACCTTAGGGGTTTTTCTAGAACTACCTATATCTAGAGGTCCTAAATTCCTCCAGGACCACAAGGAAGGGACGGGTAACAGCACGCTTAGAGTTCGTTAAATAAACTCGCTTAATAACCGATAAGGGGTGTGGTAATGGGTAGATATGGATATGATGATCGGTGCGCTAATGCCACGTGTAGCCCCGCATTGGTGAGTGATTAACGGGCATTGCATTGATGTGATCCTATATGATAAACAACTTAGGACCTCCATTATCCCTTACATATGTGTTTTTAGACCATAAATCTTTCAAACCTTATTACATGTGTGTGCTTAGACTGCGAATATTTTCAAAGCACTATTTGTTTACTTGTGTGTACTTTGACTGCCTATTTGCTACTTGTTTAAGTTCAAAAAGCTCGTTTGGCCGGGAACCACAGTTTTGGACTTTGAGGGGTGACTAAAACCTTCCCCTTGGAGTAATTTCAAGCCCTTACCAATCTTTTGTTATTCAATTAGTGTTATTGTGACCCTTAATAGGTGCCCTAACGCACCTTCATTCGTTAGGTGGTGACTCTTCAAATCCTTACATACCTTATCCCAAAAGAAAATGAGTTGTCCCAATAATGTCAAAAACCCTGACTGATCCGAAAGGAGAGGAAAAAGGGGGCGCAACAAGATCTTTGTAAATGCACTCGTGTAAATACGCCTTATGGAATACAGAGAATCTTCTTGTTTCGCTTTTACTTTGTATTGATGGCTTCAATGTACTGCCTTTAAGTGTTTATTCATAGGTCGAATTCGAACTTTATTTCAAATCCTTCGAGCTTGGTCTTGGCGTAACAGAGACCCTTAAAATCGGGCTTCTCTGATTTCAATCGCATACCTTTCTGAGAAAGGATTAATAAGAAAACAATTTGACTTCCCGACCCCTCGAGATGCTGTGTGGTGATGTCATCCTTATGAAATGACCGCGAAGCGACTTAGGTGGCATGTCTGTTCATTTCCCCAAAAGTCATAATTGCTTCGTCAGAGCTGGTTGGCTATCAACCTTAATGAATAGTCCCGGCCATTCTCTTATATATACTTGCTTTCCTTCTGATTAAGAACTTTACCTCTTTGTGCAACTATCTTCCTCTATAGAGTTCTTTTCCTCTACTAGTTCTTCCACCGTATTAGCTTAAAGTTTTCTCCATAGTTTATATCTCTCCTTTCTCGTTTTAAAGAAATCATGGCTACCATATCCAAATCCATTCATCAGAAAGAGGGAAGCTCCGCCTCTTCTTCCCGCCGGTCCTGTGGTACACCGTCGGCACTTAGCAAACTAATCTCGAACAGCTTTTCCTTCAAGAAAGCTTTTACGATAGAGAAACCCCCTGATAACCCTGGCCGTCAAGAACACGCATCGAGGTACATTCTGTCAATTGAGGAGAGACACCTCAAAGCTGTAAGGAGAGAGTGCGGATGGGGAAAAGAAGTAGTACTGCAGATACCTTCTCGGGAAGAGGATATTATGACCCATGTAGAGGGTTTTCTGAATGTGTATACGTACCCATTACGTTGGCTCCCCTCGATCAACTCATGCTCGAGTTCTTGTCAAAAGTATCGAGTTACTTTGTCTCAGATCCATCCGTCTTTGTGGCAGATCGTGATGATGATAAGATTCTTTGCTGAAAAGGCCGAGCTTGAATTCACTCTTTGTCACCTTATCAGGTTGTATTGGACTCTACATTTCCAAGGTCTAATTAAACTACAACGCCGATCCACAAGGACCTTCTTTTCTAGTAACGACGAGGTCAGGGATCGAGGATGGATGAGTCAGTTTATTCGAGTGAGGACCGTTGACATCATTCATATGGAGTTCCTACCGTTCCCCGAGGAATGGAATTTCAAATGTAAGTAATATGTTGTACTTTATTACTTTTGTTCTCAATTTTGCCAAACTTCATAAGAACGCTACCTTTCCTCTTCCATAGTGGTCCTGTGGATGCCTGATGCGGTCCTCGATCTCGGGGGCTGGGTTCGCAAACTGGCAGCTTCTTCGACCTACGACAAATGCAAGTGGCGAGATTTGTCGAAGGGAAAATGAGAGCCAAAACACCATGGTATCTGCTATGTAGTTCCTCTCTCAAGGAATACTTTTCTTTATGTACATTAATTTCTCTACTGCAGGCATCGGTGAGTTCTCTCAGATGAGACTGTCCGCTCTCGGGGAGGAGGAAGGACCTTTAGCTTTAGAGCCAAAGAAGGATAATAAAAGTAAAGGATCCTCGAGGGACGAGGATATTTACAACAAAGAAGGACCCGGCCGGAGGCGCAAGGAGGATGCATCCATCGACGAAGATCTTATATTCGTTGGTCGATCTGTGGATGGTAATGTTTTCGAAGAGGATGGATCTACGTTGATGGATCGAACTAGGAGGCATCCCGAGGCTGTTAATCCCGCTGGAATCGAGGCCCCTAGCCTCGAGGGAGAGGCTCCAAAAGAGAGGAGGGGCAAAGGTCTTTTATTACCTGATTTGGCACCTGGTTCATAGATGTCGGAAAATACTCCGAGGGGAATGGGCTTCAATGCACCTTTGCCCAATCATAGTGCCTCAGGTGGCTTTCGCGAGGACAAGATAGCAGGTCCTTCACCATTGTTTTCATCTTCCTTCGAAGATACCATGAGGGGCGCTCGCAACCAGAGGTCGCCCAAGTTTGGTAGAGTCCCAAGTGAAAACGACCCCTTCCAAGGTTGCTTTACCAGGGTCGGTGAGGCCGAACCAACAAATGCAAACTCGACCTTTGAGGAGGCTCAGCGACTTTGCTCTTTGGTGAGTTTTTTGATGGCATTGTAACCTTTCTAACTTCATACTTTCTTGTTTTTTCTAACTGGACCTTCTTCTTCGTATGTGTTTGATAAACTTAAGACTGAGCTGCTTCGCTGTGAGGCCAAGTTGTGTAGGTCCTCGAACGGGGAGAAATACCTTAGGATTCTTTGTCTTAAGAAGGAAAAGGAATTGGTACACCTTCGGTCGGAATTGACCAGAGCTCGTGAATAGGAAGAAAAGCTAGAAAAGCAGGTAACCTTGGTTCTGAACGAATATGGACTCCCTCTCCCGTCTTTGGATGATAACACTTCGATATCTCGGTTGCAGTGAAAGATCGAGATACTGGAACGCCTTCGGGGCGAAGTAAACCAGGCCAATTCTAAGTGCAACGAATTGAAGGCACATATGGATGTCCTTGTTGCTGCCAGAAAAAATGCTTTGGCTAAAGTCTCTGCCCTTGAGATTCAACTCCGTAATGCTCGAGAGAGTAACTCGATTAAGGCGAGTAGGATAGCTAAGCTTGAAGCCAATCTCTCAAAGATGAAGGCTGAAGTTGTGGAGGCTCGAGCCAAAGCCGAAGAGGTCCAAATAAAGGCCGATAAGAAGTTGGCCATCTATCTGAAAGATGCTACTGATGCTCAGATGGAGTTGAGGGGGGCCTCCGATCAAGAGAGAAGAATCAATGAGTATGCCCGATGCAGATTCCGGAGGGAAACCCTCAAGGAGATTCATGTTAAGGGCTTCGATCTCTCGGAGGAGATAGAGTAGGCCAAGGCAGATGTGATTGACGCCAAGTTCCTTGTTTCTTCCAATGATGAAGCCAATGATGAAGACAATGAGGAAGAGGCCGGTGAAGGAGCTGGTTCCGAGGGAGCTGATGAAGACGTAGTCCCTGATAGGGTAAAATACTAAGTCCCAGGAGATAGACTAGGTCTTTCTTTCTTGATTTTTGTAAAGGGCTCCCTTGGGAGTGTTGTTAATGTATCTTTGTGCCACCATTATATAATGATACCCTTTGGTTTTATCTTTGTATAAATTTCCAACTTGCTTGTGTCTTTGTTTTTGTCTTGAATTTTGATGCTTGTCGATAATCAGTCAAATATATTGGACTCAAAATAAAAGCCCATAGGTTTTTGTGCTTGATGAATGATCGTTAATAGTTGACCGTTTAGGGTTCGATCCTCGAGTTAAGTTTTGACTCGGGACTATCGACCCTTAGGTTTTAAAACATTGTCCCTTTGGCTATTTTCAATTTGGCAATAAGGCTCTTTAGATCATCCCTTAGGCGTTTTAGGTTGGGTCGATTAGACCTCTAATATGACTATAGTTTTCCCCCATTCTGGCTAAAGACTTTTAAAGTTTTGGTTATGCCTTGGCATGTTTTCTGTTCATTCGACTATTCAACGGCTCAAATATGAACCTCGATTATAAGTCGAGATGTGACGATAATTGAGTACCTCATGAGGTTCTCTCAAAGGTTGATTTTTTGAAGCCTTTTCATTGAAGGCTGATTTTTTCGAAGCCTTTTCATTGTTCGTGCTGATATTATCGAAGTCCTTTGCTTATGCCATGGGTAGCTTGATTAACCGATTTTTTCGAACTGTTTGAAGGCCTTTAGATTTTATGGCGGAAGTCGGACGTTTTTGAGCTGCATTATTTCTGCCATAGCCTTTTAATATGACTGTAGTCTTTATGTTCGAACATAGCCTTTAGTCCCCGGGTGAGATGACCTCGGCCTCTATATCGAGAGTATGCCTTTTTAGGGGCCTTACAAGTACGAATATATACCGTTGGTCTTAATATCGGGGTTATGCCCTTTTAAAATTTTATAAATTTGAGTATGCCTCGTTGAGGTCTTATAGATTCGATGTTGCCTAATTGAGGTCTTACAAATTCGATGTTGCCTCATTGAGGTCTTATAGACTCGATGTCGCCTCATTAAGGTCTTACGAGTTCGAGTTTTGATGACTCGATAAGTTGACTATTGATGACAGACCCCGAGTGTTCGAGAGTGTTTGGCCCTTGAGCCCTCTCATGTTAAAATGGTAAACTTCTTTGAGGCACAAAGCATTTTGATAAGTAAATATGCTTCTTCGATTACTTGATACAAGCGTACATGTTTTTGTTATCGGGGGCTCGACTGTTCTACACGGACACGGTTCATTTGACCGTTTGGCCCGATACAATATTCTCCTATCGAGGCCCTCTTTGGAATAACTTGATTTCTTTGAAAAAGTAACCTCCTATGGTGATGCCCCCTAGTATTCGAGGTTGATTGAAAAGAAGCCTTGAATACTTGTTGAGTTTTCGTTACGTAGTATATGGGTGTTGCCTCGTTAAAAACCTTGACGTTAAAACCCGTTTGGGATAAAAACCAATCAAGGGAAAAAGAGTGCAACACATGCTTTAAAACCCAAGGTATTCGAAAAGGAGTTAGTATGAAATATAAACGAAAAAGGAGAAGATTATACCTCAGCAATAATAACCCTTGAGCATCGATATGTTCCAATTACTTGGTAGTTTCTCACCTTTCATGGTGTTAAGTTTGTAGGAACTTTTTCCTACTACTTGGAGGACGCGGTACGGTCCTTTCCAAGTAGGGCCTAGCTTCCCTTCATTTGGGTTTCGAGTGTTGAGGGTAATTTTTCCTGGAACTAAGTCCCGACTCTGAAGTAGCGAAGGTTTGTTCTTCTGTTGTAGTACCTTTTGATCTTTTGCCTTCGAGCGGCTATTCGAACTAGTGGGGCTCGCTCTTTCCATCTAGTAGCTCAAGGGCAGTGTTTATGGCCTCATTTTTTGAGCCCTAGGTAGCCTTGATTTTGTCGGGGTTGATCTCGATTCCCTTGTTTGACACCACGACCCCAAAACCTTTCCCGAGCCGACTCTGAAGGCACATTTCTCGGGGTTGAGCTTCATGTTATACCTTTTGAGGATATCGAAAGCTACCTTCAAATGAGTCAAACGGTCCTTTGCGTGCAGGGACATAACTAGCATGTTATCAAAGTAAACTTCCATAGACATGCCTATTTGATGTTCGAACATCTTATTAACTAGGCGTTGATATATGGCTTCTGCGTTTTTAGCCCAAAGGGCATTGCATTACAACAATATGTATCATACTTCGTGATGAACAAAGTCTTTTCCTGGTCCTCCGGGTTCATATGAATTTGATTGTACGCAGAGTAAGCATCGAGAAAAGTAAGGATCTCATTTGTAGGCCGTGGCATCGACCAAGCGATCGATGTTGGGCAATGGGAATGAGTCTTTGGGGCATGTTTTATTCGGGTCTTTGCAATCTACATATATTCCTCCTTTTTTGAGAAATTTTGTTACCTTGTCTTTGACAAATGCATGTTTTACCTCGGACAGAGGCATGTTCAAGCTCTTCGACCGTTGACTCTGTCATCCTCGATCAACTGTTCACCGATCACCTTTCCCTCGGGTTCAACCGAGGGTGCAGATTGTGGTTGCTATTTGGCTATCTGTTTGTCTTTGGACTTCTCCGAGGTGAGAGGTGATTATTTTGGTGCCATGTCGTGCACCGTGAACATTTCCTTTGTTGCATGCTGCTCTCCATACACCGTCTTTACACCATCCTTTGTTGGGAACTTCATCATTTGATGAAGAGTTGATTGCACTTCCCTCATGCTATGTATGCAAAACCTTCCAAGTAAGGCATGGTACCTCATGTCACCTTTGATGACATGAAACTTGGTATCTTGAATTGTACCGGCCACGTTGATTGGGAGTATGATTTCCCCCATCGTTGTTTCACTGTCCATATTGAATCCATTGAGGACTCGAGAGGCAGGTATGATTTGATCAAGCAGTCCGAGCTGCTCCACCACCCTCGACCTGATTATGTTGTCCGAGCTACCTGGATCCACGGGCACGCGTTTAATTTGAACTTTATTCAAAAGAAACGAAATTACTAGTGCATCATTATGAGGCTGAGACAAGGCCTCGATTTCCTCCTCGCTGAATGTAAGAGCATCCTCTAGGATATAACTCCGAGTTCGTTTTCCCCTTGTGATGGAAACTTTTGTTGTTTGAAAATGGGTCCTTGTTGGACGTCAACGCCTCCAATGATCATATGAATGATAAGATGCGGCTCCTCTTGTTCATTTTTTCTTATTCACATCTCTTTCTCGAAATTGGTTCTTAGCTCGATCGTTGAGGAACTCTCGAAGGTTCCCTTCGCTAATCAGTTGGGCTACCCCCTCTCGAAGTTGTCTACAATCCTCGGTCCTATGACCGTGAGTGCCATGGTATTTTCATACTAAGTTGGGGTTCCTTTGTGAAGGATCTGACAATATGGGTTTTGGCCACCTGAATCTTTGATCTTACCTATGGCTGATACGATGTCTGATGCATCGATATTGAAGTTATTCTCGACAATCGGGTACCTCCGTCGGCCCCGTGTGCCTGTCGAACCCAATTTTGTTCATGAGTCCCCATGAACTTTGGCCTCGATGTAATCTTCGATCGCTCCTAGGTATATTAGGCCTCGAGGCGTTTCTTCGATCCTCGACGTAAGGTTGGTATCTTTCCTTATTCGATCTCGACTCTCTTTCTGCATTGCTTGATTCGCTCTAAAGGCACGTTGCATGGTTGAAAAGGAATATGAAGCATATATAGCCTTTGTGAGGGATGTTAGTGAGGATACTCCTTTCGTTGATTCAGTAACGATAGTGAGAGATTTCCTAGATGTGTTCCTAGCAGACATGTCTGGCATGTCACCCTATAGGGATATTCAATTTTTGTATTTACTTGGTGTCAGGAACTCGACCCAAAGAGAGTTGAAGGAGTTAAAGGAACATCTTCAGGATTTTCTCGATACCAGTTTCATCCAGTCGAGTATTTCACCCTGAGGTGCTCCAATTTTTTTTATGAAGATGAAGGATGGTACTATACAGACGTGTATTGATCATAGATAGTTGAACAAAGTTACCATCAAGAAAAGTACCATTTACTGCACATTGATGACTTATTTTACCATCTTTAGTGTGCCAAGGTGTTCTTGAAGATTTCTTTGAGGTTAGGGTATCATCAGCTTAAAATTCATGACCCAGATGTCCCGAAGACTATTTTCAGAAATCGGTATGGTCACTACAAGTTTCTAATTATGTCATTTTGGCTGACAAATGCCCAAACAACATTTATGAACTTGTTGAATAGTGTATTCCATCCATATCTTGATTCACTCATCATCGTGTTCAATGAAGACTTCTTGGTATATTCTCACACCCTGGAGGAGCATGAGAAGCACTTAGGATCGTGCGTCAAACCTTGAGGGAGAAGAATTTAGATGCAAAATTTTCCAAGTGTGAGTTGTAGATTGATTCAATGGCATTTTTGGGTCATGTGGTATCTATTGAAGAGATTAAAGTGGATTCGAATAAGGTAGAGGCATTTAAGAGTTGGCCCAGAACGTCTTCTGCTACTAAGATCCAGAGTTTTCTAGGCTTGGCTAGTTATTATCACAGTTTTGTAGCAGGTTTTTAATCTATCGCATCTCCTTAAACCAGGTTGACTCAGAAGGGTTCTCCATTCAGGTTGCCCGACGAGTGTGAGGAGAGATTTAAGAAGCTCAAGACTGCCTTGACGACAACACCAATTCTAGTTTTGCCGTCAGCATCGAGTTCATATACAATTTATTTTGAAGCTTCGCAAATTGTCATCGGGTTTGTCTTGATGCAAGAGGGTAGGGTGATTGCCTATCGTTCGCGTCAACTGAAGACCCATGGGAAGAACTACAATGTTCATGATTTAGAGTTGGCAGCCATTGTTCATGCATTGAAGATTCTGGAGGCACTACCTCTATGGCGTGTCTTGTGAGGTATTCACAGATCATCGGAGTATATACACATGTTTAAGAAAAAACATCTAAACTTGAGGCAGCAGAGGTGGCTAAAGTTGTTAATAGACTATGATATCACCATTTTGTATCATCTCGGGAAGGCCAATGTGGTGGCCAATGCTTTGAGTGGAAAGGCTGAGATTATTGGTAGCCTTGTATATATTCCCAATGGTGGAAGACCACTAGCATTTGATGTTCAAGCATTGGCCAATCAGTTCGTGAGGTTACATGTTTCAGAGCCTTGTGAGATTCTTTCTTGCGTGATTCTCATTCTTCTTTTAGTGAACGCGTTAGTGTGGGAACCCCCATTTACTTGTCCTTCAAGAAACAGTTCAGCATGGTGATGCCAAGGAGGCTTCTATTAGATATGATGGTGTGCTACAAATGAAAAGTTGGATATGTGTGCCTAATGTGAATGGGTTGCGTGAGTTGATCCTTGAGGAGGCCTATAGTTCGCGACATTTCATTCATTCGGGTGTCGCTAAGATGTATCAGGTTTTAAGGCATCACTATTGGTGGAGAAGAATGAAGAAAGATATACTGGAGTATGTGACTCGGTGCTTGAACTACCAGCAGGTGAAGTACGAGTATCAGAGGCCGAGAGGTTTGCTTCAGAGACTTTAGATTCCCGAGTGGAAGTAGGACCGCATTAATTACCATGGATTTTTTGTTGCGTCTCAACATACATTGAAGAAATTTGACACTGTGTGGTTTATTGTGGATTGGCTGACCAAGTAGGTACTTTTCATTCCGGCGGTGACTACCTATTCTTCATAGTAGCTGGCTCAGATCCATATATGTGAGATTCTTCGTCTCTGTTGTGTGCTGGTTTCCATTATCTTTGATCGAGGCGCACAGTTCACAACGCATTTCTAGAGAGCTGTGCAACGTAAGCTAGGCATACTAATTAAGTTGAGTACACCATTTCACCCCTACACGGACGAGCAGTCCGAGCGCACCATTCATATCTTGAAGGCTATGCTACGTGCATGTGTTATGGATTTTGAGGGTTCATGGGATCAATTTCTACCGCTTGCAGAGTTCGCCTACAACAACAACTACCAACCGAGTATTAATATGTATCCTTATGAGGCCTTATATGTGAGACGATATCGTTCCCTAGTTGGTTGGTTTGAGCCGGAGAGGCTAGGTTGTTGGGCACTAATTTGGTTCGGGATGCCTTGGAGAAAGTCAAGTTGATTTACGATCGGCTTCATATAGCATTGGCTAGACAGAAAAGTTATGCCGATCAGATGCCTCGTGATGTAGCATTTATGATGGGAGAGAGGGTTTTACTTCGGATTTTACTTATGAAGGGTGTGATGAGGTTTGGGAAGAAGGAAAATGTCACGCCCGAAAATCGAGGGACGAGACCGGCACCTAACCGAATGAACCCAGTCAAGTGGACCTGGATTGCCTTTCCTACCCAGCGCATTACCCCATGTTCATAATACACATTGTTCCATAAGAATTAGCAAATTTAGATACAAAGTACGATTTACAACATAAGTACATTTTCCTCTTTTAACTTTCAACATATATAATCCAAAAACATATATAATACATACAACTTTTCCGATGCGATCCACAACTACGAGTGAGTACAACTACCTCCCACAATATACATATATATACAACCCACAAAGTGTCTACGGAGCCTCTAAGTGTACTAGGAGTTTTACATAACTTGTCGGTAACAAGGCCCCGACTATACCTTTTACAACATTATTTAACTAAACTAATTCAATTCACAATTTCTGTTCATCATTTGCCACACACGGCCTTTAGCAATTAAATACATTCCCATATTAGGGTACATTAACACTCTTTCATTTATTAGAACATACTCCCATATCGACATATTTGAACGTTTAACAAGCCTTACACATGATAGTCACCCTTCACAATCTCAATTTGCATGGTAATCAACTAAGAAAATCAGGGAATGAAATCTTACACTTCACCACAACCGGACAGTCAATTAACTTATGCTAGAGCAAGAAATTCTTACCGTGTCCTCGGACACCAACAAAGTGAGTCTACAAAGATTAAAGTTTGCCATACATACCTCGAATAGAAATTCCCCCTTTAGTTTTTATCACAAATCACCAGACCGTCTAGCACCGTCAATGTATTCCACAATGTGACATATTTCGCTTAGAAATTTGTAACCATGAACATAACTCAGCTCATTTAGGCATTTAATAAAACACTATGTGGTCCCTTTGATTAATTAATCCCCTTTTTAGTGAAAGATTACTCTAACTAGATTTCTTTTACTAGGTCATGGAAGATTATTCACATGCATGCAAGTCTTATCTTTTATTCTCAAGAACCATCCTATGTGTTCTTCATTCTAACTAAAATCTGAGAATTAAAGGGAAATGGGGTGGGGACTTACCTCTTAGAGTGAAGAAGATGAATGTTACTTGATAATTTTCGGGCCTGAGTGACGTTTGAAGAATCAATTTGGTGAAGAAGATGACTTCTCTCTCTAGAACTCAATCTCACTTCTCTCTATTTTTGTTCAAATACACATTAAAATGAAGGGAAGGGGTGTTTTATTAAACTGGGGGTCGGGTGCGAATATTAGAAATTAAAGAGCCCCGAAGCAGGAATGTGGCCAGGAATGCGACAACATTCCTTCTATGCGGTGTGCATTCCTATCGCATAGTTGGCCCTAAAATAGGCCAGAAATAAGACCGAACTGCCCAAGTATGCGACCACTATGTGGTCCGCATACCTCTTATGCGATCGCACAGTGCGTCGTATAACCTCCTCCGCTAAAATGGAGGAGCAAGAATGCGACAGCTATGCGGGCCGCATTTCCATGATACGATCACATCTTGGGCCGCATAGCTATCCTCAAACTGGACAGAAGTCTGTCCATGTATGCAACCACTATGCGGTTTACATACCTGTTATGCGATCGCATAGTGCGTCGCATAACAACACAATTCTGGAAAATTTTATCTTTTAAGTCCCGGGGTACTTTTTACTCAAAAAGGTCCGCTTTTAAGAATTTCTACAGTTATAACAACAAAGGGACCTATTTGGAAATTATTTTAGACATGAAATTTTACGGATCTTTGCATCCTCCCCCACTTAAAATCATTCGTCCTCGAATGAGGATTAGGGAAATTCAATTTGGACAACACAATATGCTAAACCCCAATTTTCACTAACTCCGATATTTTTCTGAAAATTTTGCCAGAGTTTCCTTTATAATTAGGCCTATCTACCTGCCAGAGAGCCCCTGTCACAACCCAAAACCTATGGGTTGTGATGGCACCGGACACCACTATCAGGCAAGCCGACCCCTTAATCAGTTGGAACACTTTCCTGTTTAACATTTTAGAATCGAAGCCTCTTCTTGCATTTTCATTATTAAATAAATAAATTTCGTAATTTAAATACGGCAAGAAACCAACTTAATACAAAAAAAAAGTAATTCCAAGACATCCCCAGAACTCGGTGACACAAGTCCATGAGCAATTACTAAGAATTTATACAATTATACAACGCTTGTCCGAAAAACAAATTGGACAAAGGCAATAAATATAAATGTAAGTTCACAGAAGGGAGACTCTGGCAGCTGTGGAATGCCTCAGGATGAATGCAGCCCGTATAAGTCCCCAAATCGATCACTGTACTATAAAGGTACCTGTGCAACACAATGCATAGAAAGTGTAGCATGAGTAGATATACATATATGTACCCAGTGAGTATCCCGTCTAATCTCGAAGAAGTAGTGACGAGAGGTCGACTTGACACTCACTAAGGTCCAACAGTATGATATAACAATGATAAAACGAATAAAAGCGGAAGACATGTAAGACAGTGAGTAGCAATTATATATAAAGCACAGAAATCCAAGTAAATACTGGAACGATAACAATGGCCACTTTCTTTTCCCTAATCATCCAATACAAGTCAATAACCATGAAACAATGCCAAATAATCATGCGCACACAGGAATAATACAACCGGCCGGAGTCAAAAGGAAAAATAGCTATGCACTGTCGGGGATCGACCGGCCCGTCCCAAAAGTGCATGCTTACCATAGTCATGTCTGTGCACTGCCGAGGATCGAACAACCCGAACCATAAGTGCGTCTTTCAATGTAACCATATCATAACATAGTACAACTTCGTCCATGCACTGCCGAGGATCGACCGGCCCGTACCAAAAGTGCATTCTCAATTATATCATCTTTGTGCACTGTCGAGGATCGATCGACCCGTCCCAAAAGTGCACCTTCCAATCCGCTGTGGCATACGACCCGCTCCAATGAGAGTGGGGGAAATCACACATCGCTCGCGGAATGTAAATTGCGAAGCGGTCACATGCACACACAATAACATATAAAACTTACTTTTCATAACCAATTCCTTTCAATTCAACAATTTCCATAAAATCTCAGAGAAAAAGCAATATCACGCAAAATCATGAGTTCATAGCATATATGTCATTTGCAAGAAAGAGTATAAGGCATGTTGTGGCCCTAAAATCTCACGACATGGCACAATACTTTTTTTTATATATTGCTTTCCGTAAAATAATTTCTTTTCTATTATTTAAATTCCATAAAGGTCAGAGGAACAAAAACTACACATATAATCAGGGCTCATAACATATAGTTCATTACGAGTAGAAAACAGAGCATGATGTGGGGCTTAACTACCCGGACATAACAATAATAGCTGCTACGCATGGACTCTCGTCAATTGGTGCGTACGTAGCCCCCACAAACAATTACACACATCACATAGAACACCTATGGGGACAATTCCCTCTTACAAGGTTAGAAGGGAGACTCACCTCGCTCCGAAGATCAATACCCGGCTTCCAAGCCTCTACGACGACTCCAATGGATGCGCAACGCCCCCAAAATATCCAAATAACGATAATTTGATGAAAGTATACTCTAATATTTGCCAAAAATTCAGATTAGACGATTTCACAACTCCGCTCAAGGAATTGACCAAAATGCCCTCAGGCCCACGTGCCCGGATTCAGAAATTTCTCGAAGATAAATTCTACCCATAACTTTACTAACTCAAATATACAATTTGTTACAATTTTCATGCTCAAATTCATGGCTAAAATAAAATTTTATCAATTCTAGGTTTTCTTCCAAAAATCCCAATTTCCCCATAATTTTTCATGTTTAATCTCATGTATAAACCTTGAATTAACTTGGAAATGAGAAGGAACCACTTACCTCTTGATGCTTGATGAAAATCACCCTTTGAAATCCTCCAAAATCGCCCCAACCAAGTGAAGAAATTAAGAAAAATGAGCTAAACCCGCTAAAATATCATTCTGCCCAGGTATTTACTCATCGCGATCGCGGAAAACAATTTTCCAGCCCAAAATTTGCTCTTCGCGATCGCGGAGAACATTTGCCCAGCCTGCCCGGACAGCCTCCAGTAGAATAGTCATAACGTTTTGCACACAACTCCAAATGACAAATGGTTAAATGTTCTGAAAACTAGACTCAAAGATCTACAACAAGCATGTGTTTGTAATCTCCCAATTCCTTATAGATATATGGATATAATCTGGCAAAGTCATCCCATATGCAACACAACTTTCTTCTTAATCTTCCCGGACACCCTGTAGTGTAATAGCTATATCTCGTTGCTCTTATAGAAACTAGGCACAAAGGGCAACATATTTCATTTTTATACCATCTAAAAATTCCTTATACATTGTGAGATATGAGCCTCCGAAGTCGAGTTAGTGCAGCAGAACATTTACTCTACGCGATCGCGAAAGGCTTTCTGCGATCGTGATTCACTGGCCCGTTTCTCAAATTTTACTTACTGCAATCGCGATCAATTCCCCCCCGATCGCGTAGAACACTGCTGTTGCCAAAAACCAGCAGTTATAAATGGCCTAGCAATTGTCTGAAACCACCCCGAAACTCATCTGAGCCCCTCGGGACCTCGTCCGAACATACCAACAAGTCTGGAAACATATCACAGACTTAGCCGAGGCCTCAAATCACATCAAACAACGTTGAAAACACGAATCGCGCAAGAATTCAACTTTATGAACTTTGAAATTTCTAACATTCACATCCGATGCCGAAACCTATCAAATCACGTCCGATTGACCCCAAATTTTGCAAACAGGTCACATTCGACATTACGGACCTGCTCCAACTTATGGAATCGTATTCCGACCCCGATATCAAAATTTTCACTTCCGGTCGGATTTTCTCAAAAACCTTCTAATTTCTATCTTTAGCCAAATGACTTCAAAGTGACATACGGACATCCGAATTCACTTTTGATCGCGCTCCCAACACCAGAATCACCATACGAAGCTATTCCCAGACTCGGAACCCCAAACAGACATATATAACACTAAAATGCCATGCAACCCAAATTTATGAAATTCTTCTAAGATACTAACTTCCACAATACACGCTGAAACGCTCACGGGTTATCCAAAACCCGTTCCGGACATACGCCCAAGTCCGAAATCATCATACGAACCTGTTGGAACCTTCAGATCCACATTCCGAGGTCGTTTACTCAAAATTCCAGTCTTACTCAATTTCTTCAACTTAAGGCTTCTGAAATGAGAATTTTCCTTTCAATTTAACTCCGAACCTCCTAAATTTCAACTATGACCATACACACAAGTCATAATACCCGAAATGAAGTTGTTCATGACTTCCAACTGCTGAACGACGCGCTAGAGCTCATAACAACCGGTCGGGTCGTTACATTCTCCCCCACTTAAAAAGACGTTCGTCCTCGAACGTGCCAAGAACTGCCCCAGAATTATCTGAAATCACTGTTTAACACCTCGTGCACCTGCCCGTGCTACCACAACCCAGTTGAGCACATTAGCTTGATAAAATCTGAAGGTATTCCCTTTTATCCATATAATAAACTCAGACCCCAGTTCCAACACTTGAAATTCTCTGCCATGCCTGTTTCTAATATGTGAACACCACGTCAACTACCACACGAGGCACCATAACACAACTGCGTATCTTGGCTGAATCAGCACCATACACCGCATAATCCATCATCTGACCACATTGACGCTCCCTAAACCTTAATAGCCAGAATTCTAGGAATTTGATGCTCTCAAATCACCTTATAAGATACACACATACATTCTGCTATAATGATGACGATACCACCACAACAGAGGAAATGTGTAAAAATTCCTAACCAACTGCAGAGTTAACTAAACATTGAAATCCTTTCTCCTGACTAAGATCATCATCTCATTACAACCAATGATGGTGTTTGTCCTGTAATATACTTGCATAGTCTTATCACACCGATCCCGGATTTATAAATTTTGTCTCACCCAGTATGAACTGCTCAGACAACCAATCACCCCAAACACGGCCATTAGCCTCACACGATGCCATAATGCGCCTATAGGCCACAATTCGAACACGGCACAAAAGAAAATGACACCTGAAGGGACTACTCGACTCACGCAACTAAGATGAACTATCCTCAGAAAATTATGAAGTATAACACATGAAAATAATTACAGGAGCCTTGCTCAACATCACACTGTTGCGGCATGCAACCCGATCCAAATAACATACCCGTGGCGGCGTGACACCCGATCCCATCATAAGATTTACATAAGGAAATATACACGGAGCTGAATTGCTCACTATTACAAATCACTGAATATCGGTCACAAGCACGCTAAGTGCATAATACCATTCTAGGGAGACTAATAGAGCCATATGCTACAAAAACTCCAGCACGACTGAGGTGCGATATATAATCTGAATCTCAGGAGCCATCGTGCTCACATAACCTCGTCACTACGTGGAACCTCAACACATAAGAAGTTATCAAGCCGTTTCACAACTCACACGGCACAATCACAATATCACATGAATTTGACGAAGACAGGACAACACCTGATATCTCAATACCCCTCCTTGAGGAGTGCCATACTGAAATGAACACCTCTGACTCGCATAAAGCCCAAAATCTTGTTTAAGTCCATTCACTTACTTCAAGCCAATTCTGCTCGCATTGAACTAGGCTGATAGCCTTACCTGGGTCCAAATAACCCGCTTCCTTTTTCTTATACACACGAGGACAACCATCATAGCCTAGATAAACACCCCATAATCCACAACCAATTGAGCTGAACGCTTTCCAGGCATAAATTCTCAATTAAGCAATATTACACTCCTTTATACTTGGTCTAATTCTTAAACCAATCAGATGACTACATGCCACACTTATGCAATCTTCCCGCGGTCATGCTCCCACGGCCTTCCACACAAGGTAATAAGTATGCACATCCATACCACCGACCACCCTAAGGCTGTGAAATAATTCAAGGACCCGTAACCAGGATAAAAAGCCTCTTTCACGAAACACTGAACTCAGATGACACTGAAGACAATATCAGTTTATTCTAATCATTTAAATCCTTTGTTCTTGCTCCTCCGTGCATCATGACATCCTTGTTAACACCGAACCGCAAATCTCGATTCTTACGTCCAGTTACATACTGCTAACTGCACCTAACATGCCAATATGAAATAGTGCGAGAATTCCATCATAACTCCTGAACCAATATTAGGGTGAACACTCCATCATATAGAGCCTTTACTTACCTCAATTCCTGAGAACCATAACAACACACAAGTGAGCTCCCACAATCACAATACATGCAAATCCTTAAGTAGTGGTCTGAACCACCATAACCCTTCTGGGACCCGCCTACACCTGACAGGCCATAGCACTTGAATGCTTCCAACTGAAATCTATTACCACGGCCGACAGGCCCCACACATATCTGCACAGACCGTACACGTACTCAATCATGCCGAAGGAACTGATCACTGCCGTACTTGTGCCATTTCAACCATGGCTATCCAATCTATCTTCTTTTAATCATATTTAGTTGCCTCAAAAGTAATAGTAACTTCCTTCAACTCATATCAGCTCAACCCTCACTCATCCGGAGTGACCTTGATTCACGAGACCATGCTGCCTAAATTTCGCAATCCGTCTCACAACCTCCTGATAATCTTTCTACAACTTAATGTTTATTTCTCTCACTCCTCCAATACTATCCTGCGTGCTGAAATAACATAGGACACTCCAACCATTTTCCTTCTCCTCAGAAATTATGCTGCAAAAGCTCGATTCTCAATCATACGGCTGTCTGAACCCCTTAAACACCACAGTTTCTAACCTTCGAATTCACTAAGACCACTACTGAGAGTCACCCACTCTGACTAGCCCCGAATACAATCAACTCCAAGGCTCTTCTAGCACATGAACATGCTCTCAATGAAGCACGTGACTGAGTCACTTCCCTTACAACTTGCCTATGCCTTAAGCACAAATTCTAAATCTTCCATAGTCTAACCCTGGTCCAATAGGACCAATTTCGTACACATTTATCGAATGCCATACTAAATTACCGCTTTACTCATTTATCTTGGTTGTAACAAGTTGCCAATACACTAACAATCCCGAATCCCATGAGGACACAACCTTACAACCCAACTGCAGGTGGTGGGACTCCCCCACTTAGCACGAAGTTACTCCCTGCACCACTCCAGACACTGCTGAGATCTTTTCTTCTTTGTTGACATGACCTTGCTCAACCAATCCGTCTGATTCTTCCGGTTTTTCTGTTAGCATTCCCCAAATACTCAAATTTGCTAGCACCATTCACACATTCTTCTTCCTACCGACTAGCCACTGGGATCCCTCACAAAAACTTGTCAACCCCACAACCCCTATCCTACTCACAGAAGATAACGCACATGTGGAAACTCACAAACCGACACCTTCCACTACGCTGTGAGGCATAATTTCTACGACATCGAGACCCCCATCCTAAGCTTGTACTCCTTTACCGACTCGACTAGTCCGTCCGCTCCACATGGACATCCACTATGCGCGCGGCAACATCTTTTGATTCCAAGCTACGTTGCATCCTACTTCATCCCTAACAACTCCTCTCAGTGGAATCTAACCTTCCGCCGAATAGCCAACATTTCAGTTTAAGCTTGTGGACCTACTCCTGTCCACAATATTTCTCAAATCACTTCAACTCCTCCCTAAGGCAGGCAACCGCCTTACCCTGAACTCATAGGCTATACTGCCACTTCTTACTTAGTTGGACTCATTCCTTTAAGCAAGTACCCGACTTCCGTCTCTGACGCCTGGCATTTAGATATTTAGCCGCTACCTGACACTTCTCACATGGCTCCCTTCATCGCATGCTTCTCAATTGCGGCCTCAATTCAATATCATTCTCTGTAGCTCTTGAACCATCAGATCACCACGACTTCAAACTCTCTGATGATCATCTTTCTTGAGCTGCCTTCATTAGAAATGCTCATTCAATACCTCAACCACCGCACACCACGGTCTATAACAGCTGCTTCTTCAACACCGCTTCACAACACTCTAACTCAAGGCAACCGAAAAACTATAGCACCCGCGAATTTAATATGTTCTATTCGATCAAACATCGGTACCACAACACGGGTGAATACTCCACCTTGCTCGATAACACCAAGCTTCATTACTTTTATCACCCAAGCCTGACCATTTATAGTCCAAGTGCATTTCCTCCGCCAGAACTAAAATACTGAAATATCGAAACCACGCCCAAGGAAGACCTTCCTTCAAGTCATTCATTGCCCCTACATATGGGCAATCATCCTACCATTCTATCAACACCGCGCGATGACCAATCGTGAGCGTCATCACAACTTGAGCATGATCTCAAAGCCCTCAGAATCACAGCTACTGGGCTTAAAGACATAATATTCTTCCGCAAAGCCACGACAATAGCCTCAATCAACCTCGCAGGGAGGAACATCCCGCACCACATCCATAGTATCATTTAAATTCCTCGAAATCCTGATGCATAGCAAGCACTTCGCGACGCGTAAGATTGAGTAGGAAGAAACATAGGCATAAGCCTCCGAGGAATCAAATCGCACGATGAGGAATCAAGAAGGGAAGTACTCCTAACAGCCGTATAGCCTCTCGAAGATAAGTGCAGACATCTCCGTACCGATCCGCAAGACTCTACTAGACTTGCTCATGACTTGTGAAACCTTAGAGAACCTAGTGCTCTGATACCACATTGTCACGACCCAAAACCTATGGGTTGTGATAGCGCCGGACACCACTGTCAGGCAAGCCGACCCCTTAATCAGTTGAAACACTTTCTTGTTTAACATTTTAGAATCGAAGCCTCTTCTTGCATTTTCATTATTAAATAAATAAATTTTGTAATTTAAATACGGCAAGGAACAAACTTAATACAAAAAAAAAACCAAGACATCCCCAAAACCCGATGGCACAAGTTCATGAGCAATTTCTAAGAATTTATACAATTATACAACGCTTGTCCGAAAAACAAATTGGACAAAAGCAATAAATATAAAATGTAAGTACACAGAAGGGAGACTCCAGCAGCTGTGGAACACCTCTGGATGAATGAAGCCCGTATAAGTCCCCAAATCGATCACTGTACTATAAAGGTACCTGTGCAACACAATGCACAGAAAGTGTAGCATGAGTACATATACATATATGTACCCAGTAAGTATCCCGTCTAATCTCGAAGAAGTAGTGACGAGAGGTCGACTTGACACTTACTAACGTCCAACAGTATGATATAACAATGATAAAACGAATAAAAGCGGAAGACATGTAAGACAGTGAGTAGCAATTATATATAAAGCACAGAAATCCAAGTAAATACTGGAACGATAACAATGCACTTTCTTTTCCACAATCATCCAATACAAGTCAATAACCATGAAACAATGCCAAATAATCATGCGCACACAGGAATAAGACAATCGGCCGGAGTCAAAAGGAAAAATAGCTATGCACTGTCGGGGATCGACCGGCCCATCCCAAAAGTTCATGCTTACCATAGTCATGTCTGCGCACTGTCGAGGATCGAACGGCCCGAACCATAAGTGCGTCTTTCAATGTAACCATATCATAACATAGTACAACTTCATCCATGCACTGCCGGGGATCGATCGGCCCGTACCAAAAGTGCATTCTCAATTATATCATCTTTGTGGACTGCCGAGGATCGATCGGCCCCTCCCAAAAGTGCACCTTCCAATCGGCCGTGGCGTACGGCCCGCTCCCATGAGAGTGGGGGAAATCACACATCGCTCGCGGAATGTAAATTGTGAAGCGGTCACACACACACGCAATAACATATAAAACTTTCTTTCCATAACTAATTCCTTTCAATTCAACAATTTCCATAAAATCTTAGAGAAAAAGCAATATCACGCAAAATCATGAGTTCATAGCATATCTGTCATTTGCAAGAAAGAGTATAAGGCATGTTGTGGCCCTAAATTCTCACGACATGGCACAATTTTGTTTTTTATATATTTCTTTCCGTAAAATAATTTCTTTTCTATTATTTAAATTCCATAAATGTCAGAGGAACAAACACTAAACATATAATCAGGGCTCATAACATAAAGTTTATTACTAGTAGAAAACAGAGCATGATGTGGGGCCTAACTACCCGGACATAGCAATAATAGCCGCTACGCACGGACTCTCATCACTTGGTGCGTACGTATCCCCCACAAATAATTACACACAGCACATAGGACACCTATGGGGACAATACCCTCTTACAAGGTTAGAAGGGAGACTCACCTCGCTCCGAAGATCCATACCCGGCTTCCAAGCCTCTACGACGACTCCAATGGATGCGCAACGCCCCCAAACTATCCAAAGTAGTTTGCTAAAAATTCAGATTATATAATTCAATGAAAGTATACTCTAATATTTGCTAAAAATTCAGATTATATAATTCAATGAAAGTATACTCTAATATTTGCTAAAAATTCAGATTATATAATTTCCCAACTCCGCTCAAGGAATTGAACAAAATGCCCTCAGGCCACGTGCCCGGATTCCGAAATTTCTCGAAGATAAATTCTACCCATAACTTTACTAACTCAAATATACAATTTGTTACAATTTTCATACTCAAATTCATGGCTAAAATCAAATTTTATCAATTCTAGGTTTTCTTCCAAAAATCCCAATTTTCCCACAATTTTTCTTGTTTAATCTCATGTATAAACCTTGAATTAATTTGGAAATGAGAAGGAACCACTTACCTCTTGGTGCTTGATGAAAATCACCCTTTGAAATCCTCTAAAATCGCCCCAACCAAGTTAAGAAATGAAGAAAAATTAGCTAAACCCGCTAAAATATCATTCTGCCCAGGTATTTACTCATCGCGATCGCGGAGAACAATTTTCCAGCACAAAATTTGCTCTTCGCGATCGCGGAGAACAATTTCCCAGCCTGCCCCGACGGCCTCCAATAGAATAGTCATAACGTTTGGCACACAACTCCAAATGACAAATGGTTAAATGTTCTGAAAACTAGAGTCAATGATCTACAATTTCCATGTGTTGGTCATCTCCCAATTCCTTATAGATATTGGGATATAATCTGTCAAAGTCAGCCCATGTGCAACACAACTTTCTTCTTCATCTTCCCGGGCACCCTGTAGAGTAACAACCATATCTCTTTGTACACAAATCCAAATCATGAATGGTTTACGTTTCTAGAAACTAGACACAAAGAGATACAACTTTCATTTTATACCATCTAAAAATTCCTTATAGATTATAAGATATTAGCCTCCGAAGTCGAGTCAGTGCAGCAGAACATTTACTCAACGCGATCGCGAAAGGCTTTCCGCGATCTCTATTCAGTGGCCCGTTTCTCACATTTTACTCACTGCGATCGCGACCAATTCCCCGCGATCGTGTAGAACACTGCTGTAGCCAA
The DNA here is from genome assembly GCA_005239495.1 of Nicotiana undulata. NCBI lineage: Eukaryota > Viridiplantae > Streptophyta > Magnoliopsida > Solanales > Solanaceae > Nicotiana > Nicotiana undulata. The sequence goes on from ML294369.1 coordinate 39,461, forward strand.
AAACCAGCAGTTATAAATGGCCTAGAAATGGTCCAAAACCACCCCGAAACTCACCCGAGCCCCTCGGGACCTCGTCTGAATGTACCAACCAGTCTGGAAACATATCACGGACTTAGTCGAGGCCTCAAATCACATCAAACAACGCCGAAAACACGAATCGCGCAAGAATTCAACTTTATGAACTTTGAAATTTCTAACTTTCTCATCCGATGCCGAAACCTATCAAATCACGTCGGATTGACCCCAAATTTTGCACACAAGTCACATTCGACATTACGGACCTGCTCCAACTTTTGTAACCGCATTCTGACCCTGATATCAAAATTTTCACTTCCGGTCGGATTTTCTCAAAAACCTTCAAATTTCTATCTTTAGCCAAATGACTTCAAAATGACCTACGGACATCCGAATTCACTTTCGATTGCGCACCCAACTCCAGAATCACCATATGAAGCTATTCCCAGACTCGGAATCCCAAACGAACATCCATAACACTAAAATTCCTTGCAACCCAAATTTATGAAATTCTTCTAAAATACTAACTTCCACAATACATGACGAAACGCTCACGGGTTATCCAAAACCCGTTCCGGACATACGCCCAAGTCCGAAATTATCATACGAACCTGTTGGATCCTTCAGATCAACATTCCGAGGTCGTTTACTCAAAATTCCAGTGTTACTCAATTTCTTCAACTTAAGGCTTCTGAAATGAGAATTTTCGTTTCAATTTAACTTTGAACCTCTTGAATTTCAACTCTGACCATACACAAAAGTCATAATACCCGAAATGAGGTTGTTCATGAATTCCAACTGCTGAACAACGCGCTAGAGCTCATAACGACCGGTCGGGTCGTTACAGCCCCCGAACCACATTTTTAACCAATTTCACACAGTTTCAATTACTCCAACAATTTGCACATAATTCAGTTACCCCATCAAATTATATACAATTCAATTACTTCAACATGCTTATACATAATTTCATTAACATCACACTTTTATATTATTTAACTAGCACATGCATTGCACATAATTTAGCTTACTTCAAGGAGTTTGCACATTACCCAAATAATCACAATATGCACAAATAAGGCACAACTTGAGGAGTTACAATAGTAGGGCAATTAAGAGAGTGAAATGTTCTTGCACAAAATTAAACACAAAGGTCTATTTGCTTAGATATGTCAGTTCTCACGATCACTACTAGACTTATTCAAACAAATGGGGATATTTTTCTTCCATTTAACTTTTCGCTTCCCACGTGGCTTCCTCGACTTGCTGACTTCACCATAACACTTTAACAGAAGCAATTTCTTTGTTTCTCAATGTACGGACTTGCCTATCAAAAATAGCAACTGGAACCTCTTCATATGAAAATTCTTTATTAATTTCAATGGTCTCAACTGGCACGATGGCAGCTGGATCTCCAATTACCTTCTTTAACATCGACACATGGAACACTGGATGCACTAATGACATTCCAGGGGGCAATTCCAGCCTATACGCTACTTGCCCTATCCTTTGAGCAATCTGATATGGCCCGACATACCTCGGACTCAATTTCCCTTTCTTCCCAAACCGCATGACTTCCTTCATGGGAGACACCTTCAAGAATACCGAATCATCTACTTGGAACTCCAAAACTCTATGACGAACGTCCGCATAGGATTTCAGATGACTCTAAGTAGTTTTCATCCTCTTCTGAATAACTCTAACTTTTTCCATAGCTTGATGCACCAGATCTTGTCCTAACAATTCCGCCTCACCAACCTCAAACCATCCGATCGGAGACCTACACCTCGTGTCGTACAATGCCTCAAAAGGGGCCATCTGAATACTAGCATGGAAATTGTTATTGTAAGAAAACTCTATAAATGGAAAGTGATCATCCCAGCTACCTTTGAAATATAAAACACAAGCCCGTAACATATCTTCAAGCATCCGAATATCCCGCTCCGCTTGACTGTCCGTCTGTGGGTGGAAAGTTGTGCTGAGATTTACCTGAGTACCCAAACATTACTGATATTTCCTCCAAAAGTTAGTTGTGAACTGGGCCCCTCGATCCGAGATAATAGAAACTGGAGTGCCATGGAGTTCAACTATTTCTTTGATATACAACTGAGCGTACTGTTCTGCAGTATCAGTGGACTTGACTGGCAAGAAATGTGCCGACTGATAAACCTCTCCAGCCAAAGACCTCTGACTGGCTTCTAAATGTGCCAAGCTACCCATGGATTTCCGACTAAGAGCGTCGGCCACCACATTCGCCTTCCCTGGATGGTACAAAATATTCATATCATAATCCTTGAGCAATTTTAACCACCTCCGCTGCCTTAAGTTCAACTCCTTCTGCTTGAATAAATACTGAAGACTCTTGTGTTCTGTGAACACGTCCACATGGACCCCATAAAGATAATGCCACCCGATTTTCAATGCAAACACAACAGGTGCGAGCTCCAAATAATGCGTCGGATAATTCTTCTCGTGATTCTTGAGCTGCCTTGAAGCATATGCTATAACTTTATCACATTGCATCAACACACACCCCAAACCAACTTTCGAGGCATCACAATAAACCACGAATCCCTCTGAACCTTCTAGCAAAGTCAACACTGGTGTCGAAGTCAATCTTGATTTCAATTCCTGAAAAACTCTTTTCACAAGCATCGGACCACTGGAATTGAACTACTTTCTGCGTCAGCTTAGTTAGTGGGAAGGCGAGAGTAGAGAATCCCTCCACGAAGCTCCGATTATACACATCTAGACCCAAGAAAATGCGAATCTCTATCGGGGTCGTTGGTCTAGGCCATTCCTTTACCGCTGCAATCTTTTGGAGATCAACCCGAATCCCTTCCCTGAAAACAACATGGCCCAAAAAGATGACTGATTCTAGCCAAAACTCACATTTTGAAAACTTTGCATACAACTGGGGTTGATGAAGAGTCTGCAGAACTGTCCTGAGGTGATTAGCATTATTTTCCCGACTTCGTGAATAATCAAGGATATCGTCAATGAAGACAATCACAAATGAGTCAAGAAACGGCTTGAAAACCCGATTCATAGGATCCATAAAAGTTGTTGGGGCGTTGGTTAGCCCAAAAGAGATTACCAGAAATTCAAAGCGCCCATAACGAGTCCTGAAGGCGGTCTTAGGAATATCCTGCTCCCTGATCTTTAACTGGTGATACCCGGACCGTAAGTTAATCTTTGTAAAGAACCTAGCACCTTGCAATTGATCGAACAAGTCATCTATCCGAGGCAATGGATATTATTTTTTAATAGTGACCTTATTGAGCTGCCGATAATCAATACATATCCGAAGTGATCCATCCTTCTTTTTGTCAAAAAGAACCGGTGCGCCCCAAGGCGACACACTTGGCCGAATGAAACCCTTTTCTAATAGATCTTTCAATTGTTCTTTTAACTCCCTCAATTTTGCTGGCGCCATCCTGTAAGGTGGAATAGATATTGGCTGCGTATCTAGCAATACATCGATCCCGAAATCGATCTCTCTATTTGGTAGAATTTCAGGAAGCTCATCCAGAACACTTCAAGAAACTCATTCACAAATAGCACGGACTCGGGAGCAGGCACCTCTGAGGTGGTGTCCGCAACCCGGACCAAATGATAGATGCACCCCTTCCTAATCATTCTGGATGCCTTAAGATAGGAAATAAACATGCCCCTCGGCACAACATCATTCCCTTTCCATTCAAGAACTTTTTCATTAGGAAACTCGAGCCTCATTGTTCTGGTTCGGCAGTCGAGTTTAGCAAAGCATGAGTAGAGCCAATCCATCCCCATGATAAAATCAAAGTCTACCATTTCTAACCCAATAAGATCATCCGTCATATCTCGACCACACACCGTGACAATACAATTCCTATAGACTCACGCGCCCGTAATAGAATCGCCAACCGGAGTTGACACTGAGAACGACTCATGAAGCCATTCGGGTTCTTTCACAAAACTCTAAGCAATAAATGGAGTAACATAGGACAATGAAGACCCAGGGTCAATAAGAGTATAAACATCATGCGATTGGACAGTCAGAATACATGTGACAACATCTGGAGAAGTCTCCGCACTCTGGCGACCACTCAAAGCATAGAATCAACTGGGTCCCCCTTGACCCTGTGCTCTACCTCTAAATGCATCGCGCCCTGCTGGAGCTGGAGGGCGTGCTGAAGATATGGCAGCTGAAGACATGGACGGATGAGCAACACCCCTACCTATGCCCTGATTAGGTGCACGATAGTCTCTCTGAACATGGTCTCTCTCTCCGCATCTATAGCACACCGGTATACCCAAGTAACATGGTTCAGAATGGGACCTCCCACACTTAGGACATGGGGCCCTCCGCTGCTGCTAGAACCTCCCACCAGAACGACCCGACTGATGGAACCTCCTGCTGTCTGAACCGGGCCCAAATCGACCTCCCTGCTGATAACTATGCCCTGACGGCGGTGCACTGGCTGAGGACAGAGCATAGGACTGAGATCGCCCTGATGACCCTCTCCCAAGGGCTGACCTCCCACCTGCTACTGAACTCCCAGGGTTTCCCACTGATCGGGCCCTACTACTACTCTCTCTCTCTATCCTTATCTTCAATTTTCGAGCCTCCGTAGCCTGAGAAAAACCCACAATCTTCCCGTAGTTCATATCTGAATGCAAAGTAGCTGTAGCATCCTCATTGACAACCAAGGGACCAAGGCGCTGAACAAACTGACGAACTCTAACCTCCAGAGTCGGCATCATGTGGGTAGCATACTTGGACAAACGCACGAACGCCATATGGTACTCCCACACACTCATGTTGCCCTACTTAAGGACCTCAAACTCTGCAACACGGGTTTCCATAATCTTGGCAGGAAAGAAATGATCCATGAAAGCATTTACAAACTCGACCCACCTCGCCGGAGGGCTCCCCTCTCCACGGGAACACTCCCACATCTCAAACCATGGATATGCTTCTCCATTTAGACGATAGGAAGTTAACTCAACTCCCTCTGCATCAATAGCCGTCAAAACCCGGAGAGTCTTGTACATTTCATCTACAAAATCTTGAGGATCAGCCTCTGGGTCGGTGCCTGTGAACTCTTGAGGGGCTAATCGCAGAAACTGGTTGTCCCTAGAACCTGAAGAATCCCCTTCCTCGCTAGAGGACGCAGTGGTAGCCTGTGATCTTAGGGCTCGGGACGCCACTAACTGAGTCAACATCTTAATAGCTCCCTTGAGGTCCACATCAGAAATACTATGACCGGAAGCTGAGACTAAAGAAGGATCAAGAACATTAGTGGGAGGGATTTCAGTACACTCCGCTGGAGCAGGAATAGGGATAGACTGCCTGGCACGGAGGAGTCAGGCAGATTCAAGGTCGGGGAATCATTCTCACCCTCACCATCAGATAATGGATTTATGGCCACATTTGGGGTGGCATTGGCCTCTAGGCCGAGTCGAGCTCTCTTCTTGGGCGCCATTTACTGAATAATAAAACAATGCACGAGTTAGATACAGACATTCTCACCTTTCACTTCATCCCACGACAAAGAGTAACAACGAAAGGGTATTTTCCTAAATGTCCATGCAGCCCCCCTAATTATAGATGTGGTCGACAATACACCGATAAGAAGGGATCTACTAGACACGGCTCCGAGACATCCTAGGATACTTTAAAAACCTTAGGCCAGAATACCAAGTTTGTCACGCCCCAAAACCAAGGGACGAGACCGGCGCCTAACCGTATGAACCCAGTCAAGCGGACCTGGATTGCCTTTCCTACCCAGCGCATCACCCCATGTTCATAATGTACATTGTTCCATAAGAATTAGCCAATTTAGATACAAAGTATGATTTACAACATAAGTACATTTTCCTCTTTTAACTTTCAACATTTGATAATCAAAAAACATATATAATACATACAATATTTCAGATGCGATCCACAACTACGAGTGAGTACAACTACCTCCCAAAATATGAATTATCTACAACCCACACAGTGTCTACGGAGCCTCTAAGAGTACTAGGAGTTTTACATAACTTGTCGGTAACAAGGCCCCCCCGGCTATACCTTTTACAACATAAGCAGAAAAGAATGATATAGTCCACACACGGCCCCGAGAGGAAATGGGGCTCACTAGAACTGCTGAAAAGAATAAGAGGAGGCACCACTAACGGCGGGCTGAGCTACCTGCTATGGAACCACCTACATCCATTTAAAAGATGTAGCGCCCCAGGCAAAAGGGATGCTAGTACTGTTGAATAGTACTAGTATGTATGAACAATGTTTATTCTAAGTAAAATCATATAGTACACAATTGGAGGACAGTTAGGACAACCACAAAGATACCATATAAATATATAGAAAATCACAATAAATATTTCACAGTTACTCATTTCAATTATTCATCCGTTCACATTTCACCCTTATTACCTCTTGACCCTTATTACTTCGTGTTGCGTTGTGCAACCCGATACCGTACATTCACATTTCACCCTTATTACCTCTCCACCCTTATTACTTCATGTTGCGGCGTGAAATCCGATCCCACCGTACAATCACATTTGATAGCAACAACAGCCAATCAATTAAATCACAGGGATTTTCATCATCAAGAACATAAGTTCATATCAACCCATAACTATGTGAAATCAAGGCACAATGATCCTTACCAAATAGTGATTCATGTATGGTGTTGCCAATATTATTTAACTCAACTAATTCAATTCACAATTTCTGTTCATCATTTGCCACACACGGCCTTTAGAAATTAAATACATTCCCACATTAGGGTACATTAACACTCTTGTATTTATTAGCACATACTCCCATATCGATCTATTTGAACGTTTAACAAGCCTTACACATGATAGTCACTCTTCACAATCTCAATTTGCATGGTAATCAACAAAGAAAATCAGAGAATAAAATCTTACACTTCACCACAACCGGACAATCAATTAACATATGCTCAAGCAAGAAATTCTTACTGTGTCCTCGGACAACAACAAAGTGAATCTACAAAGAATAAAGTTTGCCATACATACCTCGAATCGGAATTCCCCCTTTAGTTTTTATCATAAATCACCAAACTGTTTAGCACCGTCAATCTATTTCACAATGTGACATGTTTCACATAGTGCGTCGCATAACACCACAATTATGCAAAATTTTATCTTTTATATCCCGGGGTACTTTTTTCTCAAAAAGGTCTCTTTTTAAAAATTTCTACAGTTATAACAACATAGGGACCTATTCGGGCATTATTTTCAACATGAAATTTTACGGGTCATTACAGAAAAGTTGAGCCCTAAGTATATCATTCCTTTTGAGATCCTTGAGAGAGTTGGTGAGGAGTCCTATACACTTGCATTGCCACTCTGATTATCGACACTTCACCCGGTGTTCCATGTTTTCATGCTCCGGAAGTATTATTGTGATCCATAACATGTATTAGACTTCAACTCAGTCCACCTGGACAAGGATTCGACTTATGTTAAGGTGTTGGTGGCTATATTAGACAGGTAGGTCCGGAAGTTCAGGTCAAAGATTATTGCTTATGTGAAGGTTCAATGGAGAGGGAAAACGACCGAGGAGGCGACTTGGGACACCGAGCATGATATGTGTAGATGTTATCCTCACCTTTTCAGCACTTCAAGTATGTCTTTACCCATGTTCGAGGACAAATGTTTGTTTTAAGAAGGGGATAATATAACAATCCGTTTGGTAGTTTTGTATACTGTAGCCTCGTTCCCCTATTTATTGCTTCCTCTATGTTCATTTGTTGTTATATGAATTGCCATGGTGGTTAGATTGGTTTTGGAAAATTTTAAAGGTGAATTGGGATATTTAGTCTCAAACATAGAAGAGTTGACCGGGGTTTGTCTTTTGTGTAGACGACTCCTGAAGGTATTATTTATGGTTCTGATAGCTTTGTATGGTGATTTTGTACTTAGGCATATGTATGGATGTTGAATCAGAGGTCCGTATATTGATTTGATGCTTTTTGGTGGAAGTTGGAAAGTTGATAGGTTCGTTCGAGGATTGTCTTTATTGATATTGAGTTCGAATTTTATTTTCGGGAGTTGGTATAGGTCTGTTGTGTCGTTTAGTACTTGCATGAAAAATTTGAGCTCGCACAGGGTTTGTTTGATATGAATCGACAGTAGTTTCAAAAGTTGAATGATCAATAGTTCATTATGCTTGAATTGGGGGTGCGAATTGTAGTTTTGATGTTAGTCGATGTGATTTAGGGCCTCGAGTAGTTTTGTGTAATGTTTTGGGACTTGATGGTATGTTTGGACGGGGTCCGGGGTGCCCCGACTATGTTTTGAATTGAGTTCGGACCAATCAGAAACTTAGAAGATTTGCTGAAAATTGTTAAAGTCCGGTGCTTTCACACCTGCGATATTTGGGCCGCAAGTGCGGCGCTGCGAAGCGTGCCAGGTACGAGTGTGAGATTTGTGAACTAGGTCCGAAGGTGTGGAAAAGAGTGTGCAGGTGCATAACCGCAGAAGTAGACAATGCTCCGTAAATGATGAATTGGACTTGTTGGCGAGGGACTGCAAGTGCGGTGTTATTTTCGTATAAGCGGACGCTCATATGCGCATTTGGGTCCACAGAAGTAGACTTCTTGGGGTGAACGAGATACCGCATCTACGATGATTTTCCACAGATGCGGAGCCAGAGAAGCGGCTATTGAAGCGCATATGTGAAATGCTTCGGCAGAAATAGGATGGATCAAGGTTTTCATTTCATTTACCACTTTTTGACTTAGAGAGCTTTGTTTTGGACGATTTTTGAGGGGATTTTCAAGGATTGGATCTGGGTAAGTGTTTTTTCTCATATTTGTTCATTTTTCATTAATCCATTCTTATTATTATCAATTTAATTAGTGATTTGAATTGATGAAATTAGGAATTTTCGTAAAAAAATTTCAAACCCATAAATTATGGATTTGAAGGTCGGTTTGAGGTAGGAATTAGATAATTTTGGTATGATTGGACTCATATCGGATAGGTGTTCGAAATTTGTAAAGTTTGGTCAGAGTCCGAGATGAGGACCCATTGTTAAATTTCTTAGTAGACTTTTTATTTTCGTTAAAGAACAAAACATTATTTTCTAAAATTGCTGCCTCTTTCTTGTATTTATGATATTAACTTATTTTGGCTAGATTCGAGTCGCATGGAGTTGGATTTGCACGGAAAAGGTTTATTAGTTGATTATTTAACTTGTTTGTGCATCATGCCTAACTTTGTGTAGGGGAAACTGTTGATACCCAAATTTTCCCTATAATATTTTTAAATGCATATATACCTTCAAAACTATACATTGGCATCAATAGGTATTTTTCCATAATTTCTACCTTTTTAGATTAATTTATGCCAGTATTTTATTTATATAAATAATTACAAAATATCATCACAAATGACTTTATAGCATTTATGATTTAATATTGATGTTTATAGTCATATTAAGTCCAAATTATTTCACAAATGGCCAGATTTACACTTTTTGGTTACAATTGCAATAGCTTTGCAATTATAGCCCATGCATACATTATTGCATTACTTTACCAGAAAATGGTCCATTGCATTTTTAAAATGTTTAATAATTATTTTAAAACATTTCTATGAATGAAAATTATTTTTATAATTTATTAATTATTTTATAAACTATTTTTTATTTAATTATCTGGGTATTTAATAAATAGCCCCTTATTTTCAAACCTAACCCTCTCTAACTAGCCCAAAAAACCTCTTTAAATTTGGCCCAATCCTCCTAAGCCCAAGTCTGATATGCCCCGACCCAATACCCCATCTCAATCCTGACCATTGTTCATTCAAATCAACAGTCCACAACCCTCCTACCATAATTAAACCTAAACGACCCCCCCCCCCTCCAAACCCTCTCATTTCTCTCCTCTCACCCACCGTCATCCCTTCCCTCTCCTCTCAACTCTCTCGATTGAACCCTAGTTCTAAACGCCATCACCAGCGTAAAACCTTCACCTTATGAAGCTTCCATGGCTTCTCCGGCCAGCCCTGGCTTTCTACCTTGCTTATTAGCCAGGCTCAAGTCGTTTCCTCGACTGTGAGTACAAATCTCCTTTTGTTTTATTACGAATTTGTGGTCTTTCGACCTTCTCTCATCTCTAATTACTTTTGTGAAAACCCTAATCTATTACATTCGATCCTTCCAGACCTGAGATGAATGAAGTACTATTACATGTTTTCTTTGAAAATACTTGGTTTTAACTGATTATTCTAGATTTTACCTAAATATAGGTTTCGTCCCAAGTTGTTTTCAAAGGTTTTCTTATTCCTAAAGTGTTTGGTTAGTTATTTTCGTCCTCATGACTGATTTGTGCATAAAATACCTAAACCTAGGTGATTTTGTATTTTCTAACCTTTTCTTCGATTCTGGGTACTATCTGTGTTACTTTGCTCTATTTCATGGAGTTAAAAATTTCTTCTTTATCAAATCCATTATTTTGTGATTTTTGCCCTAATTAACCTCTATTAGGGTTCGAATATGTTTTCCGGCTAATTTCTATATGAAGTTTTACTTAATCTAATTCCTATTTATGGAAGTTGGTATTTTCCTCTAGAAATCAGTATTATTTTGAAGGTTTGGCAGATTGATTTATTCTGTTAAAGATTTGTATGCCTAAAACCTTGTTTGTTTCCTTGTTTATGACCTTAATTGGTCATCCATGCCATATTTGATTGCCCGTATAAATTGTGGATTCTTACTAATTCTTTACATGGTATGATTGGGATTCTTTCCTTAATTATACCCTGTTATTACCGTTTAGCAAATTACCCCTAATTAAGGGGTCTATTCTGAACTCCTTATGTGATTGGATTCTGTGATTTCCTTAATTACTGGTTTCTGATTCCTTTACCTTGTTTTTTTCTACTCCTAAACTGCTATATAAACACTCTTATTTTACCTCTCAACACACGAGCTAAGTTCAGAACTCACACACACACTCAAACTCTCTCATTTTTCTTTGCAACTTGTGCAAACTACTGGTCTAGCCGGCTGAAAGCCAAGGCTAGACAATGGAACTATACTTGCTTTACATTATGCACTTTTCTTCCTAACTGGTATGTCTCTAGTTCAATTTTTAAACTCAAACTCTAAGGGTTCCATTGTTGCACTAGTCTAATTGTCTGTGTATTCTATTTGTCTTCCTATTTACTACTTTACTTAGCATGTCTAAATTGTGTCCTATCTTCTGTAATTAGGATGTCTAGGTCTCATTTGATTGTTTGATACATGACCAGCATGTTTATTAGTTTCTATTTACTCCCTCCAATTAGTGTTATCATGCTAATTACTTAGTCTCCTAATGTACTTGATCGACCCTAATCCTGTATAATGCACTTTTGCCTTCAACATGATCTTACTACATTCTTCCTCTATGTCTTAACTACATATTATCATGACTAACCTGTTAGGTCTCTAAATCAGTAAGACTCCTAAATGTTCTGTGTATTTGTTGGCCTATATGCTCCCCTTGGACCATGTTCATGTGTTCGTTATATGAGTTCTTATGTTCCCAACTCCCCTGTCCCTTGTTTGTAAAGTTGTTTGTTAAGTGTTTGTGAATCTGGGCATTCTCTGATTAATTGGTTGTTTGCTGAATTTTCTCACCTCATAACTGATTTCAAAATTGTTTTATCCACTCTTAGTATTCTTCTCAAAACTGGTGTCACTCCTAGCATCTCCTTAAAAAAATTCCATTTCTGAAAAACTTTTCACTCCTTAAGATATCTCTAGACTATTTTAGTAAGGCTTTCAAAATTATGTTAAGCACTCTCACTTTACTATTAGACTCTTAGGTTATGTCCCTCCAGTGTTTGTACTACTTAGGAATCCCTGAGATTCCTTTGAACTCTGGCACACTGAGGTTGGCCCTTCCACATTGCACATAACCAATCCCTTATTTGACAAAGGGTCTTGGTGTGAGCATTGACCGGGATCCCTGAGGTTCGTAGGGAACTTTTACACACTAGGACACCCTGTTGGCTATGAGACTTTGGCTTCTAAGATTGTATTGAAGGCCTGGAATTCCCAGGTTACTTTGGGCCTGATTCAGGCTCCCTAAAGTATAGTTTACATTTATGTAATTTATTCACTCCTGGTCTGTAATAATATACTTTGTAAATAGATATTGGGGTAATTAGTAAAAAGGGGAGGGTTTCTATATGATTTTGTGGGGAAACCGGGTAGAAATCCTACTTTAGACATATAATGTTGATTTTCAATAGAATCATGCTTTAGGTTTATGTTATGCTCATCTGCAATAGAAATCATGCCTTTAGGTCTTGTAACGACCCAATCGATCATTTTGTGCATTAGGACCCCATTCCCCTAAATGAAACATCCAATAGCAACTTTGCGTGGTTTATTACTTGCGGGGACGGGTGGTTCGGGATTTGGAAATGTTTTGAATGCTATAGGAACACTTGGTTCCTTAAGGTTGGCCTAGTTGGCCATGTTTGACTTCGGTTAACATTTTGAGCAAACGACCTCGAAATCAAGTTCTGACAGATCCAATAGCTTAGTATAATGATATCGGACTTGGGCATATGTTTGGAACGGGTTTTCGATGACCCAAGGGCATATCGGCGCCAAATAAGGAAATCGGGATTTTCTTAAGTTTGAAATTTGGTTTGGAACGTGATTTTATGTTATCGATGTCCGAATGGAATTCCGAGACCGGGAATAGTTTTGTTATATCATTCATGACTTGACTGCAAAATTTGAAGTCATTCCGAGTAGTATAGGCCGATTCGGCGCATTGAAGTGAATTCTAGAACTTTATGTTCAAAGTGTTGATTCAATTTGGTTGTGGGGTCATATTCTGAGTTTCGTTGTTGTTTTTCACATTCCGGAAGTTCGAGCGAGTCCGTATCATTAATACAGACTTGCTAGTGCTTTTGGATGGGGTCCCGAGGAGCTCGAGTGAGTTTTGGACCCCCGGGATCTAAGTTCAAAAAACAAGATTTTTGTTGTCTGGTTTCCTTCTTCGCGATCGCGGGAGGTGGGCCACGTTCGCGGAGAAGGAATTGGTCTTCGCTGGTGAATGCTATTCGCGTTTGCAGGAGTCTCTCCGCGATCGCGGAAGGTCGGGTCCCTGACCTTCAAGACGCATCATGTCTGCGCATTCGCGATGGTCTGGATCCTTAGCCTTCACGATCGCAACCTCGCATCCGCGTTCGCGTAGAGGTGGGACGGGACCATGCCTGTTTTCTATTCGCGATCGCAGGACCTTCTCCGCATTCACAGAGGTCTGGCCATTTGTCCTTCGCAATGGCGGGCCCCTGGTCGCGATCGCGGTGAAGGCATGTTTGCTCTTCGCGATCGCGGGACCCTGGCCCCTGGGCAATTAATTTATATACGGGATTCAAGTCTCATTCCCCATTATCATCTTCATCCTTGAGATAATTGAGAGCTTCCAAGACGGCCCTTCCACCTAGTGCTTGAGGTAAGAAAATTTCTTATTAGCAATTTGTTCAAACATCAATTTCTATATGAATTCTCTACTAAATTATCAAAAAATCATGAAATTGGGTAGTAAAATTTAGGGCTTTTGAGGAATTTGTGAGTTGTCCGTTTAACACCATGAATTCAAGTAGAAATTACATAATTTTAATCCTTAGGCTACGGGTGAGTGATTCGTTCGAGAATTTTAGGAATTCGAGCTTGCGGGCGTAGGGTTGAAATTTGGGATTTATTCAAGAATGTGAAATTTTGAATAACATAGGGTAATATTCCTCCTTCAAGCTTGAATTGATGTAATTGTACTATATTTGGCTAGTTGCGAGTCCTCGAGGGTAGAGTTTGGAGTTTCGGGCACATCCTTGATCCGAGGGGTAGTTTCGACACGAGGTGAGTCTCCTTTCTAACCCTGTAAGAGGGAATTGTCCCCCTAGGTGCTCTAAATGCTATGTGTACTTGTTTGGGGTCTACCTACGCACCAAGTGACGAGAGTCCGTACGTAGCGACTATTATTGATGTGTCCCTGTAGTTAGCCCACAACATGTTCATTGTTCTTCCTTGTCCTGATATATATATATATGTTCTGTACTCCTGTTGTGCATAGCGATATTTCATCTAAAAGATTCCCTGATACTTGACTCGAAGTAATTGAATTCATCTATCTATGGGATCGGGCCGTACTCCACGGCGGACTTCCGAGCGTTCTGTACCTATATTAGGATCGGATCGTATGCCACGACGTATTTGAGAGTGATTTTACCTATATGGGATCAGGCCGTACGCCACGGCGGAGTGAGAGGTACTTGTATACTTATATGGGATCGGGTCGTACGCCACGGAGGAGTGACAGGTACTTGTATACGTATATGGGATCGGGTCGTACGCCACAACGGGTTTGGGAGCTACTTTATGGGAGCGGGCCGTACCCACGGCAGATCTAAGACTTGGTTATTATTGGTTCATTCTGGTGGTCCTACCCTTGAAAATGCGTTATTTCTTAATTCAGTAGTTGTTTGGATTTCTGCTCTTGATATGTATTTGTTGGTTATTTCCTTACATGTATATTGTATTTCATTATATTGTATCATATGTTATTACTGTTGGACCTTAGTGAGTATCGAGTCGACCTCTTGTCACTACTTCTTCGAGATTAGATGGGATACACAGTGGGTACAATATTTATTTAATATGTACTCATATTGCACTTCTGTACTTAATTGTACAGGTTCTGAGGCTGGTGTACTTGAGTATCACAACGGAGTTAGGTACTGACTAGAGTTGATTTGACTTCACGGTGAGATGCTCCTCCTGACGATCTCTAGCAGCACCCTGAAGTTGTCCTATGTGGTTTTTCCGTCTATTTCATTCAGACAGTGGGGTTGTATATATTATCTTTGTATATTCAGTTAGTATGCCCGTGACACTAGTTCCTGGAACACACATAGTGGTTATTTTGGGTTTGGGGCTGTATATATATATATATATATATATATATATATATGCTTATCTTTTGAGCCACGCATTGTTATAGGTTTATTACTAATCACCGGATTATCATTTTTGGATATCATGCTTAAAACTGTTTAAAACGTGTAGACGTTGGAATACTTAATCAATTGGAAAGGGGTAACCCTTAGTGAATTTTGTTTTGGCTTGCCTAACCCCGCAGTTGGGCACTATCACGACCTGAGTTAGGATTTGGGTCGTGACAAGTTGGTATCAGAGCCCTAGGTTCATGTAAGTCTCACGAGTCNACTATTTTACTTACTGTTGAGTTGTCATTTTTAGATGTTATGCTTAAACCTTTTAAAAAATTTAAATTTTGAAATATATAATCAATTGGAAAGGGTAACACATACTGGATTTCATGTTGGCTTGCCTAACCCCGCCGTTGGGCGCCATCGCGACCTAAATTAGGATTTGGGACGCGACAACGTGGTATCAGAGCTCTAGGTTCATGCAAGTCTCATGAGTCACAGGCAGTCCCAATAGAGTCTTGCGGATCGGTACGAAGACGTCTATACTTATCTTCAGGAGGCTATAGGGTTTTAGGAAACCTCTCTTCATTCATATTCTATCGTGCAATCCATGATGTACTCAAACTTGTTCTTCTATTCTCTCAAAGATGGTAAGGACGCGTGCATCTGATGTTCCTTATCCGGGAGAGGCTGCTACCCCCGCCTCTCGAGGTCGTGGTAGAGGTAGGGGTAGGTCACCTGCCCGAGGTAGGGGACGAGAGCGTCCTAGAGTTATACCAGCCGCACCACCAGAGGATCCTACTTTTGAGGGGCATAATGAGGTGCCTCCAGTAGCTCCTGCTCCAGCAGATTTAATGACGGCGCAGGGCTTCCAGGAGGTCATGGGCCATATGATGAGGTTCATGGACACCATGTCCCAGGCTGGTTTATTTCCAGCAAATCCTGGCACTTCTCAGGCGGGAGGGGGAGTCCAGACCCCAACCGCACATGCCGTAGGACAGGCAGCAGCAGCCCTAGCGCCCAGGCCAGTTGTAGAGGGAGATCAGCAAAAGATGTTAGACAGATGGACTCGGTTGCGCCCTCCAGTCTTTGGGGGTGAGCGAGGCGAGGATGCCCAGGATTTTATTGACATAGACTGCACAACATGAGGATTTTGGAGTCACATGGAGTGGATTTCACTACATTTCAGTTGGAGGGTAGAGCTCGTAGGTGGTGGCAGTCTTATATTCTCAGCAGGCCATCATATTTTCCTCTTGTCACTTGGGATTAGTTCGTGCAGATGTTTCTAGACAGATATATTACACCCTCCGAGAGGGAAGAGTTGCGGCGTCAGTTTGAGCAGCTAGAGCAGGGGCAGATGTCGGTGACAGATTATGAGGCTAGATTTTTAGAGTTGTCACGTCATGCACTTATGAAATTGCATACTGATGCAGAGAGAGTGCGGCAGTTTGTGGCAGGCTTGCATCCAGTTATTACAGCCTCTATGTCCCAAGAGGTGGAGATGGGTACCCCCTACCAGCTTGTAGTCGAGATAGCTCGACGGATCGAGGGATATAGGTTCAGGAGAATTCAGGGATGCTTCAGCTAGGAACAAGGGTCAGTTCGAGGGTGGTCAGCCCAACAGGCCTTCATATTCAGCGCCCCCACTACCCCATCGAGGTGGTTCAGTGAGGCCTCATTTCTGGGCCATGCCAGAGCGTTCCTATCGTCCTCCGGCCATCCAGAGTGCACCCAGCGATTATTCCAGTCATCAGAGATCCTCTAGTTCCTATTCCAGTGCCTTACCAGAGGGTTCACACCGCTCTCCGGCTATTCAGGGTTCTTCCTCTTTAGGGCAGCGGGCTGTAGTGCCAGGAGGTTGTTTCGAGTGTGGGGAGATGGGTCATATGTGGAGGTATTATCCCAGGTATCGGGGCAAGGCAATGCAGCAGAGTCATCAGCCTAGGAGTTCAGCACCAACAGTCCGGCCACCTCGAGGTGGAGGACAGGTCGGCAGGGGTCGTCCTAGAGGGGGAGGCCAGTGAGGAGGAGGTCAGTTAGCTCTCGTTCACTTCGGTGGAGTTCAGCCTTTAGGTGCTCCAGCCAGGTTCTACGCTATTCCGGCCAGATCAGATGCAGTGGCCTTAGACGCCGTGATCACATGTATTATCTCAGTATGTGGTAGAGAGGCTTCAGTGTTATTTGACCCAGGGTCCACCTATTCATGTTTCATCACTATTTGCTCATTTTCTGGATGTTCCTCGTGAGTCTAAGGGTTCTCCTTTATATGTTTCCACTCCTGTAGGCGATTCTATGGTGGTAGACCGAGTCTATAGGTCTTGTGTGATCACATTCTGCGAATTTGAGACCAGAGCTGACCTTTTATTGCTCGACATGGTTTATTTTGAGGTTATTTTGGGCATGGATTGGCTATCTCCTTACCATGCTGTGTTGGATTGCCATGCTAAGATAGTTACCTTAGCCATGCCTGAGTCGCCGAGGTTGGAGTTGAGGGGTTCTTCGGTTAGTGCATTCAGTCGGGTCATTTCCTTGATGAAGGCTCGGCAGATTGTCGAGAAGGGTTGTTTGGCTTACCTGGCTTATGTGCGGGACACCACCGCCGAGTCTCCGACTATTGACTCGGTGCCAGTTGTTCGAGAGTTTGCAAATGTGTTTCTTTCAGATCTTCCAGGTATGCATCTAGATCGAGACATTGATTTTTGTATTGATTTGGCTCCGGATACTCAGCCTATTTGTGTTCCCCCGTATCGTATGGCTCCTAAGGAGCTAAAGGAGCTGAAGGAGTAGCTTGAGGAGTTATTGGCTAAGGGGTTCATCAGGCCGAGTGTGTCTCCATGGGGAGCTCTAGTCTTATTTGTGAAGAAGAAGGACGGGTCCATGCGGATGTGTATTGATTACCGCCAGTTTAATAAGGTGACCATCAAGAACAAGTATCCTCTGCCGCGCATTAATGATTTGTTTGACCAGTTGTAGGTTGTCCGTGTGTTTTCTAAGACTGATTTGAGATCGGGTTATCATCAGTGAAGATTCGGGCTTCAGGCGTACCGAAGACTGCATTTCGTACCAGATATGGCCATTACGAGTTCCTGGTGATGTCCTTTGGCTTGACTAATGCCCCATCAACATTCATGGATTTGATGAATAGGGTATTCAGTTCGTACATTGATTCCTTCGTCATTGTCTTCATTGATGACATCTTGATTTACTCGCGGAGCCTAGGTGAGCACGAGCAGCATTTGAGAGTTGTGATTCAGACCTTGCGAGAGCAGAAGCTATATGCTATGTTCTCCATGTGCGAGTTCTGGTTAGAGTCTTTAGCATTCCTGGGGCATGTGGTATCCAGAGTGGGTATTAAGGTTGATACACAGAAGATTGAGAAAGTTCGGAGTTGGCCGCGTCCTACTTCAGCGGCAGAGATCAGGAGCTTTCTAGGTCTAGCAGGCTAATATTGTCGATTCGTGGAGGGGTTCTCTTCTATTGCAGCTCCATTGACTACATCGACTCACAAGAATGCCCCATTTTGGTGGTCCGACAAGTGTGAGGCGAGCTTTCAGAAGCTCAAGTCAGCATTGACCTCAGCACCAGTTTTGACATTGCCTTCTGATTCTAGGATGTATACCGTGTATTACGACCCTTCACGCGTTAGTTTGGGTTGTGTGTTGATGCATGATGGGAGAGTTATTGCTTATGCTTCGCGCCAGCTGAAGGTTCATGAGAAGAATTACCCTGTGCATGACTTGGAGTTGGTGGCAATCGTTCATGCTTTGAAGATTTGGAGGCACTACTTGTATGGTGTATCTTATGAGGTTTATACCGACCATAGAAGCTTGCAGCACCTGTTCAAGCAGAGGGATCTTAATTTGAGATAGCGCAGGTGGCTTGAGTTGTTAAAGGACTATGATATCACCATTTTATATCACCAAGGCAAGGCAAATGTGGTGGCAGATGCTTTGAGGAGGAGGGCGGAGAGTATGGGTAGCTTGGCCTACATCGCAGCTGAGGAGAGACCTCTAGCCTTGGACATTTAGTCCCTGGCTAATCGCGTTGTGAGATTAGACCTTTCGGAGCCTCGTCGAGTTCTAGCTTATGTGGTTGCTCAGTGTTCGTTATTGGGAGAAATTAAGGCCCGACAGTTTGATGATCCATGTCTGGCAGAGCTTCGGGAGACGGTGGTCCAGGGTAGGGCCAAGGAGGTTACCTTGGGCGAGGATGGTGTTTTGAGACTCCAGAGCCGTTCGTGTGTTCCTTATGTTGATGGTCTGAGGGAGAGGATTTTAGTAAAGGAGCACAGTTCTCGGTATTCTATTCAACCAGGAGCGATGAAGATGTATCATGATTTGAGGCAGCATTTCTGGTGGAGGCAGATGAAGAAGGACATTGTGCAATATGTGGCTAAGTGTCTCAATTGCCAGCAGGTTAAATACAAGCATGAGAGGCCAGGAGGCCTGTTTCAGCAGATGCCCATTCCTGAGTGGAAGTGGGAGCGCATCACTATGGACTTCGTGGTTGGGTTGCATCAGACTTTGCGGAAGGTTGACGCGGTTTGGCTCATTGTGGATAGATTGACCAAATCGGCGCATTTCATTCCTGTGGCCACAACTTACACTCTAGAGAGGCTGGCCCAAATTTATATTAGGGAGATAGTTCGGTTGCACGGTGTGCCGGTGTTCATTGTATCAGATCGAGGTCCTCAGTTCACCTCGCACTTCTGGAGAGCATTGCACAGTGAGATGGGAACTCAGATAGATCTCAGTTCAGCATTTCACCCTCAGACTGATGGCCAGTCAGAACGTACAGTTCAGATATTGGAGGACATGCTCAGGGCTTGTGTGATTGATTTTGGGGGTCAGTGGGACCAGTTCTTGCCTTTGGCGAAGTTTGCATACAATAACAGTTATCAGTCCATCATCGAGATGGCTCCATTCGAGGCTTTATATGGTCGGCGGTGTCGTTCTCCTATCGGGTTGTTTGAGCCTGGCGAGGCTAAGTTATATGGCACAGATTTGGTGAGAGATGCTTTGGAGAGAGTAAAGTTAATTCATGATAGGCTCCGCACAGCACAGTCCAGATAGAAGAGTTATGCGGATCAGAGGGCGCGTGACGTAACATTTATGGAGGGAGAGAAAGTTCTGCTAAAGGTTTTGCCGATGAAGGGCATTATGAGATTCGGGAAAAAGGGCAAGCTGAGCCCGAGATTTATAGGCCTTTTCGAGGTGTTGAGGCGGGTCGGAGAGGTTTCTTATGAGCTAGCTTTAACTCCCACTTTATCAGGAGTTCATCCGGTCTTTCAGGTATCCATGCTCTGGAGGTATCACGCTGACTTCTCTCACGTGGTTGATTACAACACTATTTAGTTGGATGAGAAGTTGGGCTACGAGGAGGAGCCAGTTGCTACCATTGATAGGCAGGACCGCCAGTTGAGGTCCAAGAGAGTTTCTGCAGTAAAGGTCAGGTGGAGGGGCCAACCAGCTGTCGAGGGAACCTGGGAGTCTGAGGAGGACACGCGGAGCATATATCCACATCTATTCAACACTTCAGGTACAATTCTAGACCCGTTCGAGGATGAATGTTTGCTTAAGAGGGGGAGGATGTCACGACCCGACCGGTCGTTTTGCGTATTAGGACCCCGTTCCCCTAAATGAAACATCCCATAGCGGCTTTTCGTGGTTGATGACTTGCGGGGATGGGTGGTTTGTGATTTGGAAATGTTTTGAATGCTATAGGAACACTTGGCTCCTTAAGGTTGACCTATTTGGCCAAGTTTGACTTTAGTCAACATTTTGAGCAAACGACTTCGGAATCGAGTTCTGACAGCTGCAGTAGCTTCGTATGATGATATCGGACTTGGGCGTATGTTCGGAACGGGTTTTTGATGACCTAGGAGCATTTAAGCGCCTAATAAAGAAATCAGGATTTCCTTAAGTTTGAAATTTGGTTTGGAACGTGATTTTACGTTATCGAGGTCCGAATGAAATTTCGAGACCAGGAATAGTTCTGTTATGTCATTTATGACTTGTCTGCAAAATTTGAAGTCATTCCGAGTAGTATAGGTCAGTTCGGCGCATTGAAGTGAATTCTAGAACTTTAAGTTCGAAGTGTTGATTCAATTTGGTTTTGGGGTCAACTTCTGCGTTTCGTTGTTGTCTTTCGCGTTCCGGAAGTTCGAGCGAGTCCGTATCATGAATACAAACTTGTCACTTCCTTTTGACGGGGTCCCAATGGGCTCGGGTGAGTTTTGGACCCCCGGGAGCTAATTTCAAAAAACAAGATTTTTGATGTCTGGTTTCCTTCTTCGCGATCGCGGGAGGTGGGCCGCGTTCGCGGAAGGAATTGGGATGGGCAGCTGAATTCTCTTCGCGTTTGCAGGAATCTCTCCGCGATCGCGGAAGGTTGGGTCCCTGACCTTCGCGATCGAATCTCTGTCTTCGCGTTCGCGATGGTCTGGATCCCTAGCCTTCGCGATCGTAGCCTCGCCTCCGTGTTCGCGTAGAGGTGGGAGGGGACCAGGCTTGTTTGCTCTTCGCGATCACAGGACCTCCTCCGCATTCATAGAGGTCTGGCTATTTGGCCTTCGCGACCGCGGGCCCCTTCCACCTAGTGCTTGAGGCAAGTAAATTTCTTATTAACACATAGTTCAAACATCAATTTCTAGATGAATTCTCTACTAAATTATCAAAAGATCATGAAATTGGGTAGTAAAATTTAGGGCTTTTGAGGAATTTGTGAGTTGTCCGTTTAAAACCATGAATTCAAGTAGAAATTACATAATTCTAATCCTTACGCTACGGGTGAGTGATTCCTTCGAGAATTTTTGGAATTCGAGCGTGCGGGCTCGGGGTTGAAATTTGGGATTTATTCAAGACTGTGAAATTTTGAATAACATAGGGTAATTTTCCTCCTTCAAGCTTGACTTGATGTAATTGTACTATATTTGGCTAGTTGCGAGTCCTCGAGGGTAGAGTTCGGAGTTTCGGGCTCATCCTTGATCCGAGGGGTAGTTTCGACACGAGGTGAGTCTCCTTTCTAACCCTGTAAGAGGGAATTGTCCCCCTAGGTGCTCTAAATGCTATGTGTACTTGTTTGGGGGCTACGTACGCACCAAGTGACGAGAGTCCGTACGTAGCGGCTATTATTGTTGTGTCCGGGTAGTTAGGCCATGTCATGTTCATTGTTCTTCCTTGTCCTGATATATATATGTTATGTACTCCTGTTGTGCATAGCAATATTTCATCTAAAAGATTCCGTGATACTTGACTCGAAGTAATTGTATTTGTGTTTCTATGGGATGGGGTCGTACGCCACGACGAACTTGTGAGTGTTCTGTACCTATATTGGGATCGGGTCGTATGCCACGACGGATTTGAGAGTGATTATACCTATATGGGATCGGGCCGTACGCCACGGCGGAGTGATAGGTACTTATATACCTATATGGGATCGGGTCGTACGCCACGACAGAGTGAGATGTACTTGTATACGTATATCGGATCAGGCCATACGCCACGACAGGTTTGTGAGGTACTTTATGGGAGCGGGCCATACGCCACGGAGGCTCTAAGACTTGGTTATTATTGGCTCATTCCGGTGGTCCTACCCTTGAAAGCGCGCTATTGCTTAATTCAGTAGTTGTTTGGATTTCTGCTGTCGATATGTACTTGTTGCTTATTTCCTTACATTTCTACTGTATTTCATTATATTCTATCATATTTTATTACTGTTGGACCTTAGTGAGTATCGAGTCGACCTCTCGTCACTACTTCTTCGAGCTTAGATGGGATACTCACTGGGTACATATTTAATTAATATTTACTCATGTTGAACTTCTGTACTTAATTGTACTGGTTCTGAGGCTGGTGTACCTGAGTATCACACCGGAGTTAGGTACTCACTAGAGCTGATTTTACTTCACGGTGAGCTCCTCCTCCTGACGATCTCTGGCAGCACCCTGAAGTTATCATATGTGGTTTTCTCGTCTATTTCATTCAGACAGTGGGGTTGTTATATTATCTTTATATATTCAGTTAGTATTCCCGTGACACTCGTGACACTAGCTCCTGACACACACGTAGTGGTTATTTTGGGTTTGGGGCTGTATATATATATGCTTATCTTTTGGGCCCGCACATCTTTACAGCTATATTACTTACTACTGAGTTGGCATTTTTAGATGTTATGCTTAAACCTGTTTAAAAATGTGTATATATAGGAATATATAATCAATTGAAAAGGGTAACACATAGTGGATTTCATGTTGGCTTGCCTAACCCCGCCGTTGTGCGCCATCGCGACCTGAATTAGGATTTGGGTCGTGACAGGTCTGTTATGCCTTTATGTATCAAACCCATGCCATAAATCTTTTCATTAGATATCCTGCCTTAGGATAATCAGGTTTATTGATTTTTCATATTAGAGAATATGATACAGGCTCATCATTTCATTATTACGAAATTCTGTTTCTATATAAGTCATAATGTCACGCCCCAAAATCGAGGGACGGGACCGGCGCTTAACCGAGTGAACCCGGTCAAGCAAGCCTGATTAGCCTTTCCCACATAGTGTCTACGGAGCCTCTAAGAGTTCTGAGAATTATACATAGACCTGCCGGCGACAAGGCGCCGACTACACTTCAAAAGGGACAACATATACAAAAGAGATCAACATGTAACTACACACAGGCCCGTGAGTAAACGGGGCTCACCAGAACTGCTGGAGGGAGGAGGAGAAAGCACCATTATCGACGGTCGGCGCTACCTGCTACAGAACCACCTACATCCATTTAAAAGATGTAGCGCCCCCGACAAAAGGGACGTTAGTACCATTGAATAGTACTAGTTTGTATGAACAAACTCTACTCTAGATAGGATAAGCATTAAGCAGGCAATGATACAAATAGAGGCATCACATAATAATTCACCGAAGCAGTGGAAATCACAATCAAGAATAACCATGTTTCTTATCTTGTTTTGCCATCTTTTTGTTAGTGTTCTTTTAAGTTCAAGTATTATTATTATTACTGAACCACCGTGTCGTTGTCACACGGAGTCCGGTCTCGTCCCGACCGGCTAGCCATCCTAGGTGAGTCCCTCATCAACATCATATCTCATATCATCACTGTGGCATGTTCCCCGTCATTTCTTTGATCTTTTAGTTCACTTTTATCATTTTCCATCTTTTGATTCACATCACATATCATTTCACTCTTTGATTCATCTTTCATATCATTACAATACTTTGGTTCATATTTCATATTATTCCAACCTTTCATTTCATGTTTCATATCAATTCAATCTCTTGATTAATATTTCATATCATTACGATCCTTTGATTCATATTCCATATCATTCCAATTTTTCACATCAACCACACCCATCACATGAAAGATTGCACACATAGTAGGAGAAAGAGCCTAATGATCACAATTCATACACTCAAATAGCATAACGACGTGGTAGTAACATAGAACGACCTAAAATCAAGAATTCCTCAACTTGGCACATAAAACACATAAATTCCACAAAGAATCAAACAAGGGAAATCATACCCGGAAAGTGAACACCAATAGGTTTATCCTACGGAGATTAGAGTTAGCCATACATACCTCGATTTGAGATTTCTCCCTAGATTTCTACCACAATAACTGAACCTTCTAGCACCTTCAATCTAGTTCACAATGTGGCACAACTGAACTTAGAATTAGGAATAATGATCATGTCTTGAGCTCCCTTGAGCATTCTATCAAACACTAGGTGTTCCTTTTGATTAAATGGCCTCTTTATAGTGAAAGATTACTCTAACCCATTTCCCTTTACTAGATTATGACTAGTTTGTTACATGCATGTAAGATTCCTACCCCCATCTTCATGAACTCACCTAACCATGTTTCATTTTAACAAGAATATGAAAATTGAGGTTAATGGGGTAGAAGCTTACCTCTTGGGGTGAAGAAAATGGTGGCCTACTCGATTATATCCAGGCCTGAGTGATGATGGAGGATCAAATGTGGTGAAGATGGGACCTTCTCTCTCAAGAACCCACTATTTCCTCTATCTAAATTATCAGATTATCGTTAAAAATAAGGGGGATGGGTGTTATATTAGGCTGGGGTCGGGTTTTAAAATTAGAAAATTAGAAGCCCCGAAGCAGGTTTGCGGTCCAGAATGCAATCGCGATCGCATTCCGGTTATGCAGTCTGCAACCTGCCGCATTATTGGCCTTCAGCTAGGCCAAAAAGAAAAGGAATTTTCCTAGGTATGCGGCAACTATGCGGTCCGCATACCTGTTATGCGATCGCATAATGCGCCGCATAACTCCCTCCGCAAAAACTCAGGTGCAATTACGCGACAACTATGCGGCCCACATACATGATATACGATCGCATTTTGGGCCGCATAGTTGTCCTCAAAATGGACATCAATTTGTCCAACTATGCGACCACTATGCGGTCTGCATACTTGATATGCGATCTCATAGTAGACCGCAGATTCGCACAACTAGAAAAATTCAATCTTCTATGTCCTGGGGTACTTTTTACTCCCAAAAGGTTCGATTTAAGAATTTCTATAGTTATATCAACATGGGGATCTATCCGGGTATCGTTTTTAGTAATACATTCTACGGGTCTTCACACATAATAAACTAGAATTTTGTTGTTTTAACCACTGTTGTAATCTTGTTTAATAAAATCACCATCTCTCTCAGTGCATTAGAAATCCTTCATTAGGACTCTGTTTGCATTTGCTATAAATCGTATTTACGTCGCTTAAGTAAATAGCTATCTATAAAGTGGTTTAAAAATGTCCCCGACACATAAACATCATGTTCTAGTATAAATATGCATGAAATCAACTCATGTCACAATCAGCACCAAGACCAGCATGCCTATAGGTTTTAATAAAACTCAAACTATTTTAATTAATTCCCTGAATTCTGATCTCATTTTAGACAGCATGTTCATAGGTATTATAGATCCACGCCTAGGCAAATGTTTGGTAATTAATTGTCTTATAAAATTGTAAAATTGTGCTCTATTTATTTGTGAAATTGCCAAGGTTTTACAGGTTTTAAAAATCAATAGTCAAACTGATTAGGATTATGTCACTTCGCTTAAAATAATGTTGCATATTCTATGTTTGTGATGCTCACCTAGATATCCTGTTCTAGGGCCTTTTATGAAACTCTTTAAAATCTATTGTTTGAGACGTGCTACTTATTTGTTTATGTGTGGAGGTAAACATGAGCCCCTTTAATTGCTTCCCTATTTGACAGTCCTATGTGTTCTTTGTTGTCGCCAAGATTTTTCCCTTTTAAACACCTTAGGAGGGTCTAGAACTGGCTGAATTTAGAGGTCTTAAACACCTCCAGGGCCATAAGGAAGGGACAGGTAAAACACGCTTAGAGTTCGTAATTAAAATCGCTTAGATAACCGCTAAGGGGAGGGTAATGGGTAGTAAAAGGATATGATGACCTGTTGCCCCTCTAGTTTGAAGAGAATTACCGGGCGTTGTACAGATGTGATCCTATAGGCTAACCAACCTAGGACTTCCTTTATTTTTTCACATATGTGTGCTTACATTGCTTATCTGTTAAAAGTCCTTTATTCTTTTTCACATATGTGGTCTTAGACTGCTTATCTATTAATTGACTAATTCACAAAGTAAGTCTGGTTGGGACCCGCCATTGTTTATTTTGAAGGGTGCCTAACAACTTCCCCTCGAAGTAATTTCAAGCCCTTACCCAATATCTGGTAATGCAAAATGGTCTCATGAGTTACTTGCAATAGGTTCCCTAACACACCTTAATTCATCCACATGGACTCCATACAGATAGTGCCGCTAGATTTTTAATGCAATAACAACTGCTGCAAGCTCCAAATCGTGCGTCGGATAATTCTTTTCGTGATTCTTAAGCTGCCTTGAAGCATATTTTATAACCTTACCACATTGCATTAACACACACCCAAGACCAACCCTTGAAGCATCACAATACACCACAAACCCCTCTGCACCTTCTGGCAAGGTCAACACCGGTGCCGAAGTTAATCTCGATTTGAACTCCAGGAAACTTTTTTCACAAGCATCAGACCACTAGAACTTGACCGCTTTTTTGTGTCAGTTTTGTCAATTGGGAGGCGAGAGTAGAGAATCCTTCCACAAACCTCCTATAATATCCAGTTAAACCCAAGAAACTGCGAATCTCTATCGGGGTTGTTGGTCCAGGCCAATCCTTTACAACTGCGATCTTATGGGGATCAACTCGAATCCCTTCCTTGGAGACAACATGTCCCAAAAAGGTAACTGATTCAAACCAAAATTCGCATTTCGAGAACTTTTCATATAACTGGTGTTGCTGAAGAGTCTGTAGAACTGCCTTGAGGTGATTAGCATGATCTTCTTGACTTCGTGAATATAGAAGAATATCGTCAATGAATACTATCACAAATGAGTTAAGATATGGCTTGAAAACCCGATTCATAAGGTCCATGAAAATTGCTGGGGCGTTGGTTAGCCCAAAAGACATTACCAAAAATTCAAAGTGCCCATATCGCGTTCTGAAAGTTGGTTTGGCAATATCCTGCTCCCTTATCTTTAGTTGGTGGTACTCGAACCAAAAATCAATTTTTGAAAAGAACCTAGAATTTTGCAATTGATCGAATAAATCATCTATCTGAGGCAATGAGTATTTTTTTTTATTGTGACTTTGTTGAATTTCTGGTAGTCAATACACATTCGCAGCGACCCATCCTTCTTTCTGACAAAAAGAACTGGTGTGTCCCAAGGCGACACACTTGGTCGAATGAAACCCTTTTCTACAAGATCCTTCAGTTGCTCCTTTAACTCCTTCGATTCCGACGGTGTCATTCTGTAGGGTGGAATAGAT
This sequence comes from Nicotiana undulata, assembly GCA_005239495.1. NCBI lineage: Eukaryota > Viridiplantae > Streptophyta > Magnoliopsida > Solanales > Solanaceae > Nicotiana > Nicotiana undulata. Next base: position 67,334 of record ML294369.1, read on the forward strand.
ATTGGTTGCGTGCCCCGCAATACATCAATCCCGAAATCAATCTACCTTTCTTGAGGGATCCCAAGGAGCTCATTCGTAAAGACATCAAGGAACTCATTCACAATAGGAACGGACTAGAGAGCAGGCACCTCAGAGGTGGTGTCCGCAACCCGGACCAAATGGTAGATACACCCCTTTCTGATCATCTTCGAGGCCTTAAGGTGTGACGACCCGACCGGTCATTTCGGGAATTTAAGCTCTGTTTGGTGGTGTAAAGTTATAAACAGCTTCACGTTGTGTATATCGACCTGTGTGCGTGGTTAGATTCAGTTACCGGATAATCTGGAGTCGAATTGGGAGAAAAAGTTCATTTTTAGAAGCTTAAGTGATGAAAGTTGACCGAAGGTTTGACTTTTGTGCAAACGACCTCAGAATGAGTTTTGGTTAATTCCAACAGCTTCGTATGATGATTTTGGACTTAGGCGCGTGTCCGAAATTGGATTTGGAGGTCCGTAGAGTGATTTGAGGTAATTTGGAAAAAGTTAGTATTTCGGCGATTTCGGCCGTTGTGTCATTGGTGACTTGTCTGCAAAATTTCACGTCATTCCAGGTTGAATTGATAGGTTTCGATGCAAATCTTGATATTTGAAGTTTTGAGAATTCCTAAGTTTGGTTTTTGGTTTGAATCGTCATTTTAGTGTTATTTTATATAATTTGAAACCTCGAGCGAGTCCGTGTTAGGTTATATGACTTGTGTGTGTGGTTGGACGGGGTCCCAGGGGCCTCGGGTGTGTTTCGGATGGGTGTCGAGTCCTTTTTCCTTAGTTTTGAACTACTTCCTGTTCTGGTTTCCTTCTATGCGATCGCATAAAAGTCATTGTGATCGCATAGAGTAACTTGACCTGCCCAGTTGTTGCCTTGTATGGGATCGCACCATTTTTTCTGTGATCGCAGAAGTCCCTCCTTTCCTCCTCTGCGATCGCATGATCTACTCCGCGTTCGCATAGGCCTGCAATTTTTGGGCAACAGATAAATTCCTTCTCTGCGATCGCCTTCTCCTTTCCGCGATCGCATAGTGGAAGATGGGACACTAACATTTTTTTCCTCTCTACGATCGCATAGAACTTATTTTCCCAGCAACAGTTTCTTCTATACGATCGCACCCCTGTGTTCGCGATCGCAGTTCACCATTAACTAGGCCGACAGTTTATAATTCCAAAAATCGGGGTTTAATCATTTTTAACACATTTTGAGTTCTAGAACTCGGTTTTGGGCGATTCTTCGAAGGTTTTTCACACAAATCAAATGGGTAAGTGTTCTTCCACTATAATTAATTATATTTCATGAATTAGTTCTTATTTTTATCATTTAATTGGTCTTTTGGGTTGAGGGAACTGTGGGTTTTGAAAGAAAACTTCAAAAAAGGAGAATTCATGATTTGAAAGACTAAATAACATCGGAATTTGATAAATTTAGTGTGGCTGAACTCGTATCGGAATGGGCAATCAGAATTTGTAAAAAATTTCGGGTTCCGAGGTACGAGCCCAGGGGTCGACTTTTGGGTCGATTTTTATAAATTAGTAAAGACTGAACTTTATTATTCAGAATCATTCCTTATACGTGTTATGTGTATTTTGAAGTTGTTTTAGTTGATTTTGAGCCGTTCGGAGGTCTTTCCGCTCGAGAAGTTCACTTTTGAGTATCCGGTTGTCGTCTTTGAGGTTAGTATCTTGCCTAACCTTGTGTGGGGCAACTACCCCTTAGGATTGAGTCTTCTTTGTTGACTATAGTCCGTGTATACGAAGTGACGAGTGCGTACTCGGACTTATTTGCTAATAGATTGCCCTTTTAGGGATTCATAGGTTCTTATGTTATCCGTGTATGGACGTAATTGTTACATTTGAATCCTTGGTTGTTAATTTCATTATTTTCTGCTTAAATAAGAATTACTTGCTTTTGGATTCCTTCGTTGGCTAGTTGATCTTAATTGACTTTACTGAATATTTTACCGCTCTTATCTTCATGCAATATTTGCTTTCTAAAACTGTCAAATCGACTTATTTAGTATTACTTAGCTTTATTGTTGTCTAGCTGTAGTTAGAGCATCCATTCGTTGGAGTCAAGCATGCCCGTGAGCCTTACTTTGTGATCTATATGACTTTTCTCTTAGGTGCTTCTTGGGTCAGCTGATAAATATTTATGTTGTGGGTTTTCCTTGATGTTGCCTATTTCTGGACCTTCGTTTAAGTTGAGTTCTTCCGTAAAGTTAATTGCCTAGACGAGATTTGTTATAGATGTTTTCCCGCGCAGGGATGGTGTGTTTTCTATCATTGTTTGTGCTGTTATGATGTTGTTTCCATTGTTGAATTCCCTTGCTGGGACGTTGTGATTTACGGTTCCTATTGTTGATTTGCTTCGTCGATTGTTGATTATTTATTTATTTATGCACGAGGGGACATTCCGTGCCGAGTGATTATTTATTTATTTATGCATGAGGGGACATTCCATGCCGAGTGATTATTTATTTATTTATGCACGAGGGGACATTCTATGCCGAGTGATTATTTATTTATTTATGCACGAGGGGACATTCTGTGCCGAGTGTTCGTGAGGTTATGCACGAGGGGACATTATGTGCCAAGTGTTTATTTATTTATTTATGCACGAGGGGACATTCCGTGCCGAGTGATTGTGAGGTTATGCATGAGGGGACATGCCGTGTACTTGTCTTTGCATTATACTTTACCGTGTTCTTGTTTAATATTTACCTCATTTCTTTAAGAGTTCATATTTCGTTGTTTAAATCCGGATATTCCCATTGATCTCTTACTACATTTATTGACAAGACAAGTTTTGAGTACGGACTGGGTTCCGACAGATTAACCTTGAGGAGATTATGATTACGAGATTTTACCGAAAAAGTATTATTGAAAAGTAATGGTTTTCGAAATGATTATATCTGAAGGCTTTTACATCGAAAATATATTTGAAAAGCACCAGTCTTGCATAAAATGATACTTGGAAGTCTTTATTTGGAAAGTATCTTTGGAAACTTCATATTTTGAAAGAAAACTATGTTTTACGTAATTCTCTCTAGTACATATACTTATATATATTTTGGAGAAAGTATGTTTTCACAGGAAATCTTTCTATATTAAAATGATTTTTCTTGCAAATCATTTCATATGATCTGTTGTTTAAGGGTTTCCACCAGTTTATGGAATTTAATGGCTAAGGCTCAATGTGATTTAATAAACATAGAGTTGAGTTGTGGGGTTCTCTAGTGCATTGTATTTTCTTATGGTTTGGCTTGTTCCGCTGTCCACCTTTCTGTGTATTTTGTGATGTTTCGTGGTTATTTTTCTGTAATTTCCTTCCGCATTATATCGTCATTGTTGTAAATTACTCTGTGAAGTCTTAGGTAGATGTAGTGTACGGTTTTTTCTGTATTTATGTCAGTTTATCTTGTTAGACCAGTGGTGTCTTGACTAGTCCTCGTCACTACTCCACCGAGGTTAGTCTTGATACTTACTGGGCACCGTTGTGGTGTGCTCATACTACACTTCTGCACATTTTTGTGTGCATATCCAGGTATATACATTATTAGTAGCTGAGTGGATGATTGCTGAGGAGACTCAAGGTAACCTGTTGTTGCGTTCACAGGCTTTGGAGTCACCTTCGTTGTATTATTATTCATACACTGTTGTATTTATTTCCAAACAGTTGTATTTAGAAGCCGCAGGAGATTCGTTGAGCTTATGAATTGTATTACCGGGTTTTGGGAAAATAATGCAAACTCTGTCAAGATATCTATATCGAGACTGTTGGTTTCCCTTTAAATATTGTTGTTATCCCGTAAATGTTAGGCTTACCTAGTCCCTAAGACTAGGTGTTATCACGATACCCAACGGAGGGAAATATGGTTCGTGACAAGTTGGTATCAGAGCTCTAGGTTCATGGGTACTACGAGTCATAAGCGAGTTTTGTAGAGCCTTGTGGATCGGTACTGAGAAGTCTGTACTTATCTTCGAGAGGCTACAGAACTATTAGGATGATTTCAGTTCCTTCATTCCTATCGTGCGAGTTCATTGATCTTGAAGTTTGAAATTTTGTTCCATTCTCTAACCGATGGTGAGGACACGAACTGCGGCTCCTGATGATGTTACCCCAAAACAAATGTCGTAAGGATCAGAGACAGAGGCCGACAAGGAGCACGTGCCGCAATTAAAGATGTCTACCAGAATAACCGTTGAAGAGCCGCCAGTAGTTCCAGTTGGGGGACATGCACTGGGGGTTCGTGATTTTACCCCGGACTTCAAGAGACCGGGGTGTAGTTTTGAGTATTATTGGTATAATGACTCAAGCGGGATTGATTCTAGTGTACCAGTTGCTTCACAAATCAGGGGAGGAATTTAGAGTCCCACCACCTACACTCCAGAGCAGCAAGATCACATTGGTCAGGTCCAGTTGGTATGGCAGCGCGACATGTGGTTTTAGTTCAGCCCGTGGTTAGGGCAGTAGCATCGGAGGAAGAATACTTTAGACTTGAGAGATACAGGAAGTACCACCCTTCTATCTTTAAGTGGATTGGCGGCGGATGGTGCTAGGGTTTCCTGGAGGAGTGTCACTATATTTTTCGAGTTTCGGCCATTGTGGAGACGAGCGGGATTGTTTTTGTCGCGTCTCAGGTTCAGAGTAATGGGTTGTTCGGCGGTGGCGGCATATGAGTTGGGGTAACTTTGTCGAGTTAGTTTCACTAGCGTGGATTCAGTTTTCGGAGATGTTTTGAGGGAGGTTGCACCTCAGTGCTTGCGGAATGTACGGCGCGTGGAGTTTGATCAGTTGCATCAAGGAGCTATGTCACTATTGGAGTATGTCGTTAGATTCAGTGAGTCTGCCAGATATACACCTCGCTTGGTTGCTTCAGTTAGGAGATGAGTCGGTGGAGTCATTGGGAGATTCAGACGAGATTAGGGAGAGAGTTTTGGGAGCCGAGGAGGCCTCGTAGACCGGAGTAATCTATTGTTCCTTATTATGGAACCAAGGTACATCATGGTAGAGAATTTGGGGTCAACCAGTTCTGTTTGCATTACCTACTTCGCATGGGGGCTTTATAGGTACTCTTGGGTTTCATAGGATCCGTATTGTGTGTTTTCCACAGCCACGTCAGTAGAGAGGTTGTTTTCAGCATGGAGATATCAGCCCCGGGTGAGAGATTGTTCCAGGATTCAGGTAGGTGAGTTATAGTAGAGTATTCAGGTGAGTAGAGGGCGCCCAAGAGGGGGAGTCCGACCTGGTGAGGTGTGTCATGTAGTAGGCTAGAGGCCGTTGAGCTAGGTATAATATCAAAAATATGTTTTGATGTGTCTCAGAGGGGCACCAATTGTATTTCACCATAGTTCTATTGATCGGGACGAGTTTCCCTTGTTTGTTTCTTCATTTATGAGTGAGTTTCATGTCTTGCACTCCCTTGTTGTGTCTACTTCGATTGGGAGATTTTATGAGTGGTAGCCCGTGTCTATCATTGTTTTTTTTTTTCATTCTTGGTAGTGGTGAAACTGGAAGTAAGTCCTTGTTGTTCTTCGTGGTAAGCTTTATGTCATTTTCCTAAGTATTTTTTTACGAGTTGTGATTTTGTACCCCATCGAGATGTGAGTTCAGTTAGTGTTGTGATTTTATCAGCTTAAATGAGTTAATGGAGGAATTTCAATAAGTCTGAGTTATTACCGGCATGTGATCCAGTGTTGAGGGCGAGTTCCTCGTGATATTTGTGATTCAGTATGTTTGGACCGGGCTAAGTACCGCGGTGGAAATTTTATGAGGATGGTATCCTGTGATTTGTTCGTGTCTTTTGCTTTTTCCTTGTTATATTGCTTTTGGTAAGTCAATATTGGTAGAGAGTGGTGTCTATGAGCTTATTTGATGGTTCCTTTATATGCTTCTATTTTCATAATCAGTCATTTCGTTATGTGCTTCTTTAGTTTAGTTTGCAGGATGTGTGCTTGGTGGTGTAAGTTGTAGCTTGATGGTTCGGGTGTTTTATAATGAAGTCTTCATGTTCATTGCATCAGTATCAGTATTATTGAGTTTGGAAACAGAGATCTTTCAGATGTGGGGCTAATTGCCAAATGTTGAGTCGATTTCGGGCAGCTATTGTGATCAAAAGTGTTATTTGAGCCTACGTGTGATGTGCCATGTTGTGTGGTCATGCCTTATGGGTGTAGTCTTGAGTTGATGCAGCCAGTTGAGGCTAATGCCGGGTATGGATTTAGAATAGAGTTTTCATAGAAAAGGGTAGAAGGTGAGAAATTGAGGTATGAGGCTGATCGGTGGTGATGTGAGGGCTATGTTGCAGTGTGATTGTTCCGTCAGGCTTATGTGGGTTTGGGTGACGTGGGATCACCCGCGGGTATGTGTTTGAAGTGTACAATAAGCGAGTGGAGAAATTCAACGTGAATATTGGCACGTTCAACGAACGTCTGTTTAAGAGGGGGAGAATGTGACGACCCGACCGGTCATTTCGGGAATTTAAGCTCTGTTCGGTGGTGTAAAGTCATAAACAGCTTCACGTTATGTATATCGACCTGTGTGCGTTGTTATATTCAGTTACCGGATAATCCGGAGTCGAATTGGGAGAAACATTTCAGTTTTAGAAACTTAAGTGATGAAAATTGACCGGAGATTTGACTTTTGTGCAAACGGCCTCGGAATGAGTTTTTGTTAATGTAAACAGCTTCGTATGATGAATTTGGACTTAGGCGCGTGTCCGGAATTGGATTTGGAGTTTCGTAGAGTGATTTGAGGTAATTTGGCAAAAGTTAGTATTTCCGCGATTTCGGCCGATAGGTGAAATTTAGATATCGGGCTCGGAATAGAATTGCGAGACTGGTTGTAGGTCAGTTGTGTCATTTGTGTCTTCGAGCTTATATGGGATACTCACTGGGTACATATTTAATTAATATGTACTCATGTTCAACTTTTGTACTTAATTGTACAGGTTCTGAGGCTGGTGTACATGAGTATCACACCGGAGTTAGGTACTCACTAGAGCTGATTTGACTTCACGGTGAGCTCCTCCTCCTGACGATCTCTGGCAGCACCCTGAAGTTGTCATATGTGGTTTTCCCGTCTATTTCATTCAGACAGTGGGGTTGTTTTATTATCTTTAGATGTTATGCTTAAACCTGTTTAAAAATGTGTAAATATAGGAATATATAATCAATTGAAAAGGGTAACACATAGTGGATTTCATGTTGGCTTGCCTAACCCCGCCGTTGGGTGCCATCGCGACCTGAATTAGGATTTGGGTCGTGATAGGTCTATTATGCCTTTTTGTATCAAAACCATGCCATAAATCTTTTCATTAGATATCCTGCCTTAGGATAATCAGGTTTAATGATTTTGCATATTAGAGAATATATAGGTTCATCATTTCATTATTACGAAATTCTGTTTCTATATAAGTCAAAATGTCACGCCCCAAAATCGAGGGACGGGACCGGCGCCTAACCGAGTGAATCTGGCCAAGCAAGCCTGATTAGACTTTCCTACTTGACTCGTTTCTACCCCGTGTTTATAGCATACATTAATTACATGAATTAGAAAGAGACAAATCAAAAGCATAATTTCATAACAATTAAGTCCACTTTCCTATTTTACCGTTATCAACATTAGACCTTCCAAAACATACATACTAGTTACAGTATTTACAATACGGAATCATGGTTACGAGTAACCCAACAACTACCCAAAATACATATATGTATACAACCCATATAGTGTCTACAGAGCCTCTAAGAGTTCTGAGAATTACACATAGATCTGCCAGCGACAAGGCGCCAGCTATACTTCAAAAGGGAAAACATATACAAAAGAGATCAACATGTAACTACACACAGGCCCAGGCCTGAAAGAGGCTCACAAGAACTGCTGGAGGGAGGAAGAGAAATCACCACTATCGACGGTCGGCGCTACCTGCTACAGAACCACCTACATCCATTTAAAAGATGTAGCGCCCCCGACAAAAGGGACGTTAGTACCATTGAATAGTATTAGTTTGTATGAACAAACTCTACTCTATATAGGATAAGCATTAAGCAGGCAATGGTAAAAATAGAGGCATCACATAACAATTCACCGAAGTAGTGGAAATCACAATCAAGAATCACCATGTTTCTTATCTTGTTTTGCCATCTTTTTGTTAATGTTCTTTTAGGTTCAAGTATTATTATTATTACTGAACCACCGTGTCGTTGTCACACGGAGTCCGGTCTCGTCCCGACCGGATAAGCCATCCTAGGTGAGTCCCTCATCAATATCATATCTCATATAATCACTGTGGCATGTTCACACGGAGTTCGGTATCTCACTGGCTAGATCCGGTCTCTCACCGGTGGAATCAACATCATATCTCAATTTCATGTCTCCATGTGTACGGCATGGAGTCCGATCCCGGCCCGATTGGATAAGCCATCTCACCCTAAGACATTCCCTGTCAATTCTTTGATCTTTTAATTCGCTTTTATCATTTTCCATCTTTTGATTCACATCACATATCATTTCACTCTTTGATTCATCTTTCATATCATTACAATACTTTGGTTGGATATGCTATCTCACCCTAGGACATTCCCCGTCATTTCTTTGATCTTTTAGTTCACTTTTATCATTTTCCATCTTTTGATTCACATCACATATCATTTCACTCTTTGATTCATCTTTCATATCATTACAATACTTTGGTACATATTTCATATTATTCCAACCTTTCATTTCATGTTTCATATTAATTCAATCTCTTGAATCATATTCCATATCATTCCAATCTTTCACATCAACCACACCCATCACATGAGAGGATTGCACACATAGTAGGAGAAAGAGCCTAATGATCACAATTCATACACTCAAATAGCATAACGACATGGTAGTAACATAGAACGACATAGAATCAAGAATTCCTCAACTTGACACATAAGACACATAAATTCCACAAAGAATCAAACAAGGGAAATCATACCCGGAAAGTGAACACCAATAGGTTTATCCTACGGAGATTAGAGTTAGCCATACATACCTCAATTTGGGATTTCTCCCTAGATTTCTACCAAAATAACCGAACCTTCTAGCACCTTCAATCTAGTTCACAATGTGGCACAACTGAACTTAGAATTAGGAATAATGATCATGTCTTGAGCTCCCTTGAGCATTCTATCAAACACTAGGTGTTCCTTTTGATTAAATTGCCTCTTTTTAGTTAAAGATTACTCTAATCCATTTCCCTTTACTAGATTATGACTAGTTGGTTACATGCATGCAAGATTCCTACCCCATCTTCATGAACTCACCTAACCATGTTTCATTTTAACAAGAATATGAAAATTGAGGTTAATAGGGTGGAAGCTTACCTCTTGGGGTGAAGAAAATGGTGGCCTACTCGTTTATATCAAGGTCTGAGTGATGATAGAGGATCAAATGTGGTGAATATGGGACCTTCTCTCTCAAGAACCCACTCTTTCCTCTATCTAAATTATCAGATTATCGTTAAAAATAAGGGGACGGGTTTTATATTAGGCTGGGGTCGTGTTTTAAATTAGAAAATTAGAAGTCCCGATGCAGGATTGCGGTCCAGAATGCGACCGCGATCGCATTTCGGTTATGCAGTCCGCAAACCTGCTGCATTATTGGCCTTCAGCTGGGCCAAAAAGAAAAGGAATCTGCCTAGGTATGTGGCAACTATGCGGTCCGCATACCTGTTATGCGATCGTATAATGCGCCGCATAACTCCCTCCGCAAAAACTCAGGTGCAATTACGCGATAACTATGCGGCTCGCATACATGATTGCGATCGCATTTTGGGCCGCATAGTTTTCCTCAAAATGGACATCAATTTGTCCAATTATGCGATCACTATGCGGTCTGCATACTTGATATGCGGTCGCATAGTGGACCGCAGATTCGCACAACTGGAAAAGTTCTATCTTCTATGTCCTGGGGTACTTTTCACTCCCAAAAGGTCTGATTTAAGAATTTCTATAGTTATATCAACATGGGGATCTATCCGGGTATTGTTATTAGTAATACATTCTACGGGTCATCACACATAATAACCTGGAATTCTATTGTTATAACCACTGTTGTCATCTTGTTTAATAAAATCACCATCTCTCTCAGTGTATTAGAAATCGTGCATTAGGACTCTGTTTGCATTTGCTATAAATCGTATCTACGTCGCTTAAGTAAATAACTATCTATAAAGTGGATTAAAAATATCCCCGACACAGAAACATCATGTTCTAGTATAAATATGCATGAAATCAACTCATGTCACAATCAACACCAAGACCAGCATGCCTATAGGTTTTAATAAAACTCAAATTATTTTAATTAATTCCCAGAATTCTGATCTCATTTTAGACAGCATTTTCATAGGTATTATAGATCCACGCCTAGGCAAATGTTAGGTAATTAATTGTCTTATAAAATTGTGAAATTATGCTCTATTTATTTGTGAAATTGCCAAGGTTTAACATGTTTTAAAAATCAATAGGCAAACTGATTAGGGTTCTGTCACTTCGCTTAAAACAATGTTGCATATTCTATGTTTGTGATGCTCACCCAGATATCCTGTTCTAGGGCCTTTTCTAAAACTCTTTAAAATCTACTGTTTGAGACGTGCTACTTATTTGTTTATGTGTGGAGGTAAACATGAGCCCACTTAATTGCTTCCCTATTTGACAGTCCTATGTGTTCTTTGTTGTCGCCTAGATTTTTCCCTTTTAAACACCTTAGGAGGGTCTAGAACTACCTGAATTTAGAGGTCTTAAACACCTCCAGGTCCATAAGGAAGGGACAGGTAAAGCATGCTTAGAGTTCGTAATTAAAATCGCTTAGATAACCGCTAAGGGGAGGGTAATGGGTAGTAAAAGGATATGATGACTTGTAGCCCCTCTAGTGTACCAGTTGCTTCACATATCAGGGGAGGAGTTCAGAGTCCCACCATCTACACTCCATAGCAGCGAGATCACATTGGTTAGGTCCAGTTGGTATGGCAGCGTGACATGTTGTTTTAGTTCAGCCCGTGGTTAGGGAAGTAGCATCGGAGGAAGAATACTTTGGACTTGAGAGGTAAAGGAAGTACCACCCTTCTATCTTTAAGTGGATTGGCGGCGGATGGTGCCCAGGGTTTCCTGGAGGAGTGTCACTATATTTTTCGTGTTTCGGGCATTGTGGAGACGAGCGGGATTGTTTTTGTCATGTCTCAGGTTCAGAGTAGTGGGTTGTTTGCAGTGGCGGCATATGAGTTGGGGTAACTTGGCCGAGTTAGTTTAACTAGCGTGGATTCAATTTTCGGAAATGTTTTGAGGGAGGTTGCACTCAGTGCTTGCGGAATGTATGGCGCGCTGAGTTTGATCAGTTGCGTCAAGGCTCTATGTCACTGTTGGAGTATGTCGTTAGATTCAGTGAGTCGGCCAGATATACACCTTGCTTGGTTGCTTCAGTTAGGAGATGAGTCGGTGGAGTCATTGGGAGATTCAGCCGAGATGAGGGAGAGAGTTTTGGGAACCGAGGAGGCCTCGTAGACCGGAGTAATCCATTGTTCCTTATTATGGAACCAAGGTACATCATGGTAGAGAGTTTGAGGTCAACCAGTTCTGTTTGCATTACCAGCTTCGCATGGGGGCTTTATAGGTACTCATGGGTCTCAGAGGATCCGTATTGTGTGTTTTCCACAGCCACGTCAGTAGAGAGGTTGTTTTCAGCATGGAGATATTAGCCCCAGGGTGAGAGATTGTTCCAGGATTCAGGTAGGTGAGTTATAGTAGAGTATTCAGGTGAGTAGAGGGCGCCCAAGAGAGGGAGTCCGACCTGGTGAGGTGTGTCATGTAGTAGGCTGGAGGGCGTTGAGCTAGGTATAATATCACAAATATGTTTTGATGTGTCTCAGAGGGGCACCAATTGTATTTCACCATAGTTCTATTGATCGGGACAAGTTTCCCTTGTTTGTTTCTTCATTATGAGTGAGTTTCATGTCTTGCACTCCCTTGTTGTGTCTACTCCGATTGGGAGATTTTATGAGTGGTAGCCCGTGTCTATCGTTGTTTTTTTTTTCATTCTTGGTAGTGGTGAAACTGGAAGTAAGTCCTTGTTGTTCTTCGTGGTAAGCTTTATGTGATTTTCCTAAGTATTTTTTTTACGAGTTGTGATTTGGCACCCCATCGAGATGTGAGTTCAGTTAGTGTTATGATTTTATAAGCTGAAATGAGTTAATGAAGGAATTTCAATAAGTCTGAGGTATTACCGGCATGTGATCCAGTGTTGAGGGCGAGTTCCTCATGATATTTGTGATTCAGTATGTTTCGACCGGGCTAAGTACCTCGGTGGAAATTTTATGAGGATGGTATCCTTGTGATTTGTTCGTGTCTTTTGCTTTTTCCTTGTAATATTGCTTTTGGTAAGTCGGTATTGGTAGAGAATTGTGTCTATGAGCTTGTTTGATGGTTCATTTATATGCTTCTATTTTCATAATCACTCATTTCGTTTTGTGCTTCTTTAGTTTAGTTTGCGGGATGTGTGCTCGATGGTGTAGGTTGTGGCTTGATAGTTCGGGTGTTTCATAATGAAGTCTTCGTGTTCATTGCATCAGTATCAGTATTATGGAGTTTGGAAACAGAGATCTTTCAGATGTGGGGCTAATTGCTAAATGTTGAGTCGATTCCGGGCAGCTATTGTGATCAAAAGTGTTATTTGAGCCTATGTGTGATGTGCCATGTTGTGTGGTCATGCCTTATGGGTGTATTCATGAGTTGATGCAGCTGGTTGAGGCTAATGCTGGGTATGGATTTAGAATCGAGTTTTCATAGAAATGGGTAGAAGGTGAGAGATTGAGGTATGAGGCTGATCGGTGGTGATGTGAGGACTATATTGCAGTGTGATTGTTCTGTCAGGCTTATGTGGGTTTGGGTGACGTGGGATCGCCCGCGGGTATGTGTTAGAACTGTACAATAAGCGAGTGGAGAAGTTCAGGGTGAATATTGCCACGTTCAAGGACGAACGTCTATTTAAAAGGGGTAGAATGTGACGTCCTGACCGGTCATTTCAGGAATTTAAGCTCTGTTCGGTGGTGTAAAGTCATAAACAACTTCACGTTATGTTTATCGACATGTGTGCGTGGTTAGATTCAGTTACCAGATAATCTAGAGTTGAATTGGGAGAAACATTTCAGTTTTAGAAACTTAAGTGATCAAAGTTGGCCGGAGGTTTGAAACTTTTGTGCAAACGACCTCAAAATGAGTTTTGGTTAATGTAAACAGCTTCGTATGATGATTCTGGACTTAGGCGCGTGTCCGGAATTGGTTTTGGAGTTTCGTAGAGTGATTTGAGGTAATTTAGCGAAAGTTAGTATTTCCGCGATTTCGGCCGATAGGTGAAATTTTGATATCGGGTTCAGAATGAAATTGCGAGAGTGGTTGTAGGTCAGTTGTGTCATTTGTGACTTTTCTGCAAAATTTCACGTCATTCCGGGTTGAACTGATAGGTTTCGACGCAAGTCTTGATATTTGAGGTTTTGAAAATTCCTAAGTTTGGTTTTTGGTTTGATTCTTCATTTTAGTGTTATTTTATATGTTTTGAAACCTCGAGCGAGTCCCTGTTAGGTTATATGACTTGTGTGTGTGATTGGACGGGGTCCCGGAGGCCTCGGGTGTGTTTCGGATGGGTGTCGGGTCCTTTTTCCTTAGGTTTGAACTGCTGAAAACCTTTTCTGGTTTCCTTCTATGCGATCGCATAAAAGTCATTACGATCGTATAGAGTAACTTGACATGCCCAGTTGTTGCCTTGTATGCGATCGCACCATTTGTTCTGCAATCGCAGAAGCCCCTCATTTTCTCCTCCGCGATCGCATGATCTAGTCCGCATTCGCATGGGACACTAACATTTTTTTCCTCTCTGCGATCGCATTAGCTTCCCTGCAATCGCATAGAACTCATTTGACCAGGAACAGTTTCTTCTATGCGATCGCACCCCTGTGTTCGCGATCGCAGTGCACCATTAACTGGGCAGACAATTTATAATTCCAAAAATCGGGGTTTCATAATATTTAACACATTTTGAGTTCTAGAGCTCGGTTTTGGTCGATTCTTCGAAGGTGTTTCACACAAATCAAATGGGTAAATGTTCTTCCACTATAATTAATTATATTTCATGAATTGGTTCTTATTTTTATCATTCAATTGGTGTTTTGGGTTGAGGGAATAGTGGGTTTTGAAAGAAAACTTCAAAAAAAAAAAGAATTCATGATTTGAAAGACCAAATAACATCGGAATTTGATAAATTTAGCATGGGTGAACTCGTATCGGAATGGGTAATCGGAATTTTTAAAATTTGTCGGGTTCCGAGGTACGGGTCCGGGGGTCGACTTTTGGGTCGATTTTTATAAATTAGTAAAGATTGAACTTTATTATTCAGAATCATTCCTTATACGTGTTATGTGTATTTTGAAGTTGTTTTAGTTGATTTTTAGCCGTCCGGAGGTCTTTCCGCCGGAGAAGTTCAGTTTTGAGTATTCGGCTATCGTCTTTGAGGTAAGTATCTTTCCTAACCTTGTGTGGGGGAACTACCCCTTAGGATTGATTCTTCTTTGTTGAATGTAGTCCGTGTATACGAAGTGACGTTTGCGTACTCGTACTTATTTGCTAATAGATTACCCTTTTAGGATTCGTAGGTTCTTATGTTATCCGTGTATGGACGTAATTATTACATTTGAATCCTTGGTTGTTAATTTCATTATTTTCTGCTTAAATTAGAATTACTTGCTTTTTGATTCCTTCGTTGGATAGTTTATCTTAATTGACTTTACTGAATATTTTACCGCTCTTATCTTCATGCCATATTTACTTTCTAAAACTGTCAAATCGACTTATTTAGTATTACCTAGCTTTATAGTTGTCTAGCCGTAGTTAGAGCATCCGTTCGTTGGAGTCAAGCATGCCCGTGACCGTGAGTCTTACCTTGTGATCTATATGACTTTTCTCTTATGTGCTTTTTGGGTCAGCTGATAAACATTTATGCGGTGTGTGTTTCCTTGATGTTGCCTATTTCTGGACCTTCGTTTAAGTTGAGTTCTTCCGTGAAGTTAATTGCTTAGACGAGATTGGTTATAGATGTTTTCCTTTGCCGGGATTGTATTGTTTTCCTTGGTGACTCCCTTGCTGGTATGGTGTGTTTTCTATCATTGTTTGTGTTGTTATGATGTGGTTTGCATTGTTGGATTCCCTTGCTGGGACGTTGTGATTTACGGTTACTATTGTTGATTTGCTTCATAGATTGTTGATTATTTACTTATTTATGCACGAGGGGTCATTCTGTGCCGAGTGATAGTGAGGTTATGCACTTGGGGACATTCCGTGCCGAGTGATTATTTATTTATTTATGCACGAGGGGACATTCTGTGCCAAGTGATCGTGTTGTTATGCACGAGGGGACATTCCGTGCCGAGTGTTTATTTATTTATTTATGCACGAGGGGACATTCCGTGCCGAGTGATTGTGAGGTTATGCACGAGGGGACATGTTGTGTACTTGTCTTTGCATTATACTTTTCCGTGTTCTTGTTTGATATTTACCTAATTTGTTTAAGAGTTCATATTTCGTTGTTTAAATCCGGATATTCCCATTGATCTCTTACTACATTTATTGACAAGACAAGTTTTGAGTACGGACTGGGTTCCGACAAATTTACCTTGAGGTGATTATGATTACGAGATTTTACCGAAGTAGTATTATTGAAAAGTAATGGTTTTCTAAATGATTATATCTGAAGGCTTTTACATCGAAAATATATTTGAAAAGCACCAGTCTTGCATAAAATGATACTTGAAAGTCTTTATTTGGAAAGTATCTTTGGAAACTTCGTATTTTGAATGAAAATTATGTTTTACGTAATTCTCTCTAGTACATATACTTATATATATTTTGGAAAAAGTATGTTTTCATAGGAAATCGTTCTATATTAAAATGATTTTTCTTGCAAAGCATTTCACATGATCTGTTGTTTAAGGGTTTCCACCAGTTTATGGAGTTTAATGGCTAAGGCTCTATGTGATTTAATAAACATAGAGTTGAGTTGTGGGGTTATCTAGTGCATTGTGTTTTCTTATGGTTTGGCTTGTTTCCGCTGTCCACCTTTATGTGTATTTTGTGTTGTTTCATGGTTATTTTTCTGTAATTTCCTTCCGCATTATATCGTCATTGTTGTAAAGTACTCCGTGAAGTCTTAGGTAGATGAAGTGTACGGTTTTTTCTATATTTATGTCAATTTATCTTGTTAGACCAGTGGTGTCTTGACTAGTCCTCGTCACTACTCCACCGAGGTTAGTCTTGATACTTACTGGGCACCCCTGTGTTGTGCTCATACTACACTTCTGCATATTTTTGTGTGCAGATCCAGGTATATACATTGTTAGCAGCTGAGTGGATGATTGTTGAGGAGACTCAAGGTAACCTGTTGCTGCCTTCACAGGCTTCGGAGTCACCTTCATTGTATTATTATTCATACACTATTGTATTTATTCCCAAACAGTTGTATTTAGAAGCCGCAGGAGATTCATAGAGCTTATGACTTGTATTACCAGGTTTTGGGAAAATAATATAAATTCTGTCAAGATTGCTATATCGAGACTGTTGGTTTCCCTTTTAATATTGTTGTTATCCCGTAACTGTTAGGCTTACCTAGTCCCTAAGACTAGGTGCTATCACGATACCCAACGGGAGAAAATTTGGATCGTGACAAGTTGGTAGGAAATAAACCTACCTCTCGTCATAATATTATTCTCCTCCCACTCAATAGCTAGCTCATTTGGAAACTCAAGCCTCATAATTCTGGTTCGGCAGTCGAGTTTGGCAAAGCATGAATAAAGCTAATCCATTCCCATCATTACATCAAAATCAATCATTCCTAGCTCAATAAGATCGGCCGTGGTATTCCGGCCACGCACCGTGACAACACAGTTTCTATAGACACGCGCGGCCGTAATAGATTCACCAACCGGAGTGGATACTGAGAACGGCTCATGAAGCTGTTATGGTTCTATCCCGACGCTTGAAGCAATATAAGGAGTGACATATTGTAAAGAAGATCCGGGATCATTAAGAGCATACACATCATGGGATTGAACAGTCAAAATACCCGTGACGACATCAGGAGAAGCCTCTGCACTCTGACGACCACTTAGGGCATAGAACCGGATGGGTCCTCCCGGACCCCGTTCACCACCCCTAGCTGCACCACGCCCTGCTGGAGCTGGAGGGCCTCGGGCTGGAGGGCGTGCTACGGATGTGGCAGCTGAAGAACCGGATGGCTGGGCGGCGCCCCTACCTGTGCCCTGACTGGACGCACGACAGTCTCTCTGAATATGGCCTCTCATCCCACATCCGTAACATACTGGCATGTTCATGTAACAGGGCCCCGTATGAAACTTTCCTGTTACATCCCGTACTTTTTTACAGAGTATTTGTGACCATAACACATCGTAAGTTTAACAACCTTGATATAGTTATATACATTTGATATGGTATTTTTAGAGAAATATTTGAAGGATAAACTAGTTTGAAAACAAAATATGATTTTATATAATTATTAATATTACTACTTTCGAATATACTTTATATTATACACATAATATAAAAAAATTTATGAGGAGTAATTGTTTAAATGGGATTAGAGATAAAGCAAGAAAAGGACACGTAGCATTCTAAAAACGCATGCAACCCAACACGTAACCATTTTCCTCCGGCAACACTTCATTACGTGGGAATTGTTCAAAATTCCTCTAAGAAAGAACCATTCCTCCTATTTTCTTGCTACTAATTTCAATTCCAAATACAAAACAAGTTTGAACCAGAATATCTTCAAAGGAGTAGATAAAGTGAATAAGGTTCATACATAAAACAATCCAAAGTTTTTGACTATTTGATATGAGTGTTTGCAATTGTAAATCAAATGAAACCGTGTAGGGAGCTGTTCGACATAAAAGGATAAAGCAAAATTTGTTGGTCATTCTTGCAACAGTAGCCAAGAAGAGGGACCAAATTTTTATGCGTAATAGCTGAGAGAAGGGTCCGCTGTAATACAAATTGATACTACAAGGTTAGTTTGCATGTTGTGTTATTTGTGACACATAGACATACTAATAATGGAAAAACAAGAAGAAAAAAAGTACTTTTGGTATATATATTAGTCAAACTCAAATAATTAATTCCTTAATCACCATCGGGATATTGTATGTGCATGTTAAGATAATTAATGAGACTGATGATTATCCTATCTTTATTGAGTTAGTCATATACTATAAGGAATTTGGAAGGCAACGTGGACAAACAACTGACCATGCAAGATTAGACTATAAAGGTGTTATTCTTGAAGATGCATTAATTTGTACTGTATATTATGTGGAGTCCATTTCTCAACATTATTTTTCCAATATTCTTGGATTTTATTCTACCCTCAAAGATTTATCAGGAATTGGAAAGCTTTCGGTGGCTTTGATTCTTTCTGTTGTGTCCACTCCCAACTTGTACAATATCGATTCAATCAAATACTCACTTGTATATGATATCTACATCAAATTTAATAATTTAATCTTAACAGTTAAAATTATAATAAAAATACATCACTTAACCTTGGTTAGATATAAATATGCTTATGAAAGACGTCATATCGTGTGTGTAATAATTTGGTGTAACCATTAAACACAAATAAATTTTTGTCACCTACTTGTGAGAGTCTTCACACATACACACTTATCCTTCACAACCCATACACAATTGATGGCCGTACCCTTGCATACACAGGTGTATGTGTGAGGCAAACACAACGTTTAGCCTAAGGGGCATAATTTATGACGTACTAATTTTTCAGGTATGTTAAGGCTATCTCATCTTTCTTTTTGGCATAGTTTAAATAATACAAATGAACGAGCTTCCAATACTCTACTCTTAGAAGCTAGCAGTACTTACATTGTTTCCCTTCTTATGGAACAATTGATATTGAGGTTGCTTCTCTTATTCTTATGTTATCCATGTTGTTGGTACTTCTTGATTCTTATAAGATTCTTGATGAAGAGTTAATCCTAATAATTTGTACGGAGAATATCGACTTACGTCACTCCGAAAGGTTCAAAATATGATTCCATTGATTCATGCATGCATTATATATATACGTATCGATTTTACTCTAGGTGCCGGGTATGGCACCTATTGTGCAACAACTGATCAGTTGGGTTTACCGAGCTCTACGTGGCTGGGTACGTTTTTACCGAGTCCTCTTTGAGGCCGGGTATGATACGATGATGATGATGCCCACAGAGGCGGATGTTCTTACAAGATTATGTATATATATGTATCACGCATTTCATGTTACTATCTCTTAGAGGCACTGAGATTCTACAAGTTGTATCTACTACATCTCCCTTTACATTACTGTTCTTATTTATGTTTTTCCGATTTACATACGCAGTACATTATTCGTACCGACGTTATTTTATTGGGGACACAACATTCATGCCTGCAGGTATAGATAATCAGGTTGACGAGCCCTCATAGTAGACTATATTGGCATTCAGCGAAGGATCGGTAAGACTCCACCTCATTCGGAGTGCAGCCGAGTCTATGAGTCATCGTGTTAGAGTTTTGCTACAGACTTATGGGTAGGCCGGTACCTTGTCCCATTTTATGTCAATTAATCTTAGAGACTTTGTAGACAGAGGTTCATTTTGTATAGTATGTCAGAGGCCTTGACAGCCCATATGTATTAATGTCTTGAGAACGATAGTTTACTGATACAGTGTTGCCCACTTACAGTTGTACATTATGATTTGTAACCATGTTAGTCCGTGATAGTAACCAAAGGAATGAGTTTAACCAACACGACCTATGTATGTTCTAATTTTGATCCAATGATTATGAGTTACAGAGTGGTTCGCTCGGGCCAGCTCGGCACCGGGTGCCAGCCACGCCTTCCCAGGTTCGGGGCGTGACATTCCCACACCTAGGGCATGGGGCCCTCTGCTACTGCTGGAATCTCCCTCCTGATCGACCCTGCTGGTGGAACCTCCTGCTACCTGAACTGGGCCCAAACCGGCCTCCTTGCTGATAATGATGCCTTGATGGTGGGGCACTGGCTGAAGACTGAACATACGACTGAGATGACCCTTCCCGAGGAACTGGTCTCCCACCTCCGAATGAACCCCCAAGGTTGCCCGCTGACCGGGCCCTACTACCACCTTCTCGATCCATCCCTAGCTTTAACTTTCGAGCCTCTGTATCTTGGGCGAATCCCGCAATCTTCCCATAATTCATTTCAGAATGTAGAGCGGTTGTGGTAGCTTCATTGATAACCAAGGGACCAAGGCCTTGCACAAACCGACGAACTCTAGCCTCCATAGTCGGCTGTTAATACCCAATTTTTTCTCAAAATTATTTTTCAACTTGCATATTACATTCAAAATCACTTTTCATAACGAATGGTATTTTCCCATAATTTTTCATATTTTTATCACTTTATTCTCCTACTTCTTTAATGCTTTACATTCAATAATTATTCATATGTTGTATTATAAATAATTTTCAAACGCTTCCCAGCTCAATATATCATTTTTTATCCTATTAGTATTTAAATATTTAACAAATTACTAATTAGGCATTATTTAACTATAATTACACTAATTTTGCGACTATGGCCTAATTGTGCAGCTATGCTATTTTATTTCCCAAATTAGTCATTTTATATTTTAATATTAGCCAATTACATTAAATTTCACTTACTTAGCATTAATTTTATTTTTTATATAATTATTAGCTACTTTATTTATTATTTTATTCTATTTTTCATGGGTATTTAAAATCTAGTCACTTTTAATTTCTTTTAATTTCAACCCAATACCCAACCCTTTAACCCAATTAACTACCTAGCCCAACTAATAGCCTACCCGGCCCAACCGCAAATCAATCTGAGCCGTTGATCAAATTAGATCAACGACCCAGATTATTATTTCCTTAATTAACTCTAACCTAACTGTCACGCCCCAAAACCGAGGGACACGACCGGCACTCAACCGGAGGACCCCGGTAAGTGGACCTGGAATTGCCTTTCCTATCCCACGCGTTACCCCATGATTTCAGTATACATTATTCATGTGAAATAGCCATTTAGGCTTAAGCATAAACTTACAACTTGGATTCATTTATACTTTTTATCATTACCAACATATTATACCAAATACTTATAAAATACATACAACATTTACCAACGTGGATCACGATTCCGAACCTTACCGTTACTTACCCAAAATACATATGTACATTACCCACATTGTGTCTACGGAGCCTCTAAGAGTACAAGGGAGTTATACAATACTTG